>PVKH010001928.1:0-28714 GCA_004027955.1 Chaetophractus vellerosus
GAGAAAAGTGATTCATAAAATGTCTACTATGTGCCAAAAACTTTTCAGACAAAGGCAGATAATTAAAACACACGGGATTTGGTCCTGTCATTGAGGATCTTCTAACAGAGAAACTGAAACAAAAGCAAGTAGCTGGGCAACTCTATTTTATCTCTATCTATTTTCTAATCTCTGATCTCCTTCCTAAACTCCAGTACTGGCCTTTTAACAACCTGCTTATCACCTGTCTCCTTTGCATTCCATTGCATTCCCAATGCTGAAAATGTCTACAACTGAATGCATCATCTTCCCTTCAATTTTTTTTTTTTAAGGTGGTACCAGGGATTGAACCCGGGACCTCATACATGGGAAGTAGGTGCTCAACCACTTGAGCTACATCCGCTCCCCTTCCCTTCATAATTGACTTTACTGTTTTTATTTATGGTATTACAATTTTCAAAGTCATCCAAGTACAAGTCTTATCATCAACCTCAATCATATTTTCCATTCATCCTTCCTTCAAACTATCTTAGGATTCTCCTCTTCTGCTCTACTCTTGATGTCTCATTCTGATATTTCTGTGCTCTCATGCTCTTCTTGCCTAGTCACCAATTCTTCTAATTGCCCCTGCCTCCAGCTACCTCTCTATCTTGCATACCATTACCTGAGAAATCTTCCTAAAATATCTCTTTGATCTTGACACTCACCAGTTCAAAAATAGGGGGTAGCTAGATTTTGCTTTCAGAAGAGTCTAATTGCCTTAGGGTATCATTTGCAATGCTTCATCCTTAGCAGCTATTTGCTGTCTATCTTCATCTTTCCTGCTCCCCAAAGATGCATTCTTCTTTGCCATGTGTGCTCAGTTGCTAATACTGTTTTTGTACTTGGGATGATTTCATCCCATCTCCACCCATTACCACTCTACTTCCAAGTGGCTCTCCCTGCTCAGCTCTTCATCTTCCCTTAATTCCCACAGTACTTATTATGTGTATCATCCATATACCTATATGGCATCAGATATTGTCTTATACCATTGTTATTTTTGTCTGTCTTCTATTCCATGTAAGTTTTCACTGAGCTTCTGTAAAATACAAGGGGATGTGCTAGATGGTTTAGGACATAGTATGCAAAATAAGACATGTACAAAAATAATGTGAATAGTATGTGATAAGTACAAGAAAATTAGAAAGTAAGGAAGCAGAGGAAAGAAAGACTACCTGTAACTGAGAGCATAAGAGAAAAAAAAAATCACGGAGAAGGGAGCATTTGACCTGAACTCCAAAATTTGGATTGTATCATATGGTACCTTGGATATATTCGATTCTCCAAGAGTATGTGTTGAATAAATAAAGAATGAATTAACAAAAGATGAAAATGGACACAAAATACAAGGTGAGCTGTCAAAAGTCATCCACTAACTTGATGACAAAGGTTGCAAAGCTATGTAAATGCCACATGAGCAGTACTTGGTTGAAACAGACTTCCCGGCCTTTTTTCTCTAATTTTTACATCCATCCGGATTTCATATTGTGATCTGATAGAGGTGTGGGACATTGCTGTGTCCTTCCAGAGGTGCGCAATATCTGAGGGCCAGTAGAGTGATGGACACATAAGCTGCCTCTTCAATACTTGTAACTCTAAGCTACTCCTGGAAATCTCTTCTTTCCAGGGGAAGAAAACAACCTAGTCTTAGTCATTCTGTGAACAAGAGAATGTCTTTAAGACAGCCTTACAGACATGTCATCTGTCCTATTTTAAGAAGCCCATGTAGATAATCACTCAGTTAGTCCATGTTACAGTTGGGGAAAGAAAGGCATCAACCAGCAGAGAATTGCCCAAAGTCACAGAGCAAACCAACAGCAAGTAGATGCTGTGCTGGGGTCCCTCACCACGAGTCCAGAGTGGGCCATGCCTCCTCCAATTAGACCTAGCTTGAAGCCAGAAAGCCATGCTCCTGCTGGTTTATAGCCAGAAATTAGTACCAGCACTTCTCTTGACAGTGGGAACTTTGGTCGACCCTGGCCTCTTTATCCATTAACAGAGTGTATCAACTCTCCTGCCTGCCATGTACTGAGCTTCCCACCCCCACAGGCACTGGCATTACAGGTGCCTGAAGAGGAGGTTATAAATATTAATCAAGAAAGTGAAGTTCATGCTTGAGAATGTTATGACAGTCAAAGTAACACATAAGACAGAAATTGCTTCCACTGAATAAGGAGACATCTTTTCTCTGCATGACGCTACTGCCTGCATGTAATTTCCTGTAGAGGTGACAGCATGTGGGAAAGAGTAGAAAAGCAGACCAATATGGTTCCTTATAATGAATACATTGATGAGGTCTTATGAAAGTAAATAAAGTCCCTGTAAAACACCAGGAAATTTCTTTGAAAATAGCCCGTAAATTGGCCGTAAAGGTTACCTTGGCCTGAAAGCCGAGGCCATGAACATAATGAGGACTCACTAAAAGATTCCAGACCAGGGTAAGGCGGAGTCTAAGGGCTGTGCAGCATGAGGGAGAGAAACCAGAGAATGGAAAAGTAGGAATGTTAATTGCCTCTTGAATAGACCCCTGAGGTGATGCTGCGGACCCCCGGCTCCAGTCTCTTTTGGGGAGAGGCACAGTGATGCCGGGCCGGAGGTTAACCATAAAAATTTCACAGCTAGACTTAAGTTCCTGGCTTTGTGCAGTCAAGAGCAGCTATGATTACTCCCAGACTCGGGATATTTCTCAAGTATGGCTGAGCTGAAAGATACAGGAAAGGTACAGAGAATGGTTCCAAAACTCCTTGAATTTTTCTATAACCCAGTAAGAGTTTAAAATAATTATGTTAAGTGTTGAATACACTATTATGTGGTTATACCAAATACCATTGATTGTACACTTTGAATGGATTTATGCTTTATTAATATGTATCAATAAAATAAATTTGTTAAAAAAGAAATAATATAAAATAATTATGTTCACCCCTTCTACTGGGACATTGGCAAGGCACGTTTATATTGACAGTTCATGTTTTGATATGTTTTAAGACTTTACAAAAGCTTTTCACCTAGATTTATCTCACTTGAACCTGCCACCGAATATGTGAGGTAAGTTAACCAAGCTTGAGGACATTTAAGCACATGCCCAAGGCCAACTAATGGACCAGAGGCTCACCAGGCAGAGCTTCTTTGGAATACTCTGCCAAGGTGAACTACTGTGCCAAGGAACGCATTATTTGCGGGCTACACCTGGAGCCTGTGCCCAGGCTCCCTGGTCCATGTATGAGATGATCTCAGTGAAAACCAGATGAGAAGGGACAAGTATTTTCCAATTACTGTGTGAAAGTACAGGCTTAAGGAATGTTGACCGCCCACTAAAGAAGTGTTTGTGAACCTGGTGCTCTAGATCAAGTTTATGTCTAGAGTGCAGGGAAAGTCTGCGTCTTCTGTTGGAGAACCATGTCAGTGCAGTATCAAATGAAAGAATCAAGGACAAACTCGTTTCATGCAGTAATAATAGATCAAGGAATTATTCATTTTTAAGGTCCAGAAAAATTTGTGAGAATCTTTAGAAGAAAGTAAACCTAGAAGTTTAATGTGGAAACAACTGAATATACCTATTAACAAACTCCAGAAATGGAAGACAGAAAAGAGAATTTGCTGCATCCTTAATGAGGGTATCATATTTTTTGGCAACTCAAACACTTTGATTAAATGAAGGTTTCCCAGTTTCTTTACTCTTACCAAAACCTGTCAATGAATAATAAAGTGGTTGCATTTCACCAGCATCTTTTACATAGAGTATAAAATACTTTGGAAAAACAAACCAGGTATGACCTACAAATTAAATTTCAAATGCATAGCAAAAAGAAAAGCTGAGACAATACTTTATTATAATATTTATTCTAATCAATATATGGGTCTTCAATCAAATGTAGTTCATCTTTCCCAAAAAATCTAATTCATAGATACACAAATTTACGTTTACTCTGCTTCTAACACTAGCCTATATTTGCTTTTTACCTGATCACATATATATGACCTGTGCAGATATGAAAACAAGGCAATAAAGTCTCTTTATTTAACCTTCAGTTATCTGGATATCTCCTTTATATAAACATTTTTCCTAAAATATTTTCAAGATCTTCTTCAGACTTTTCATTGAATGAGAGCTTTATATATAGTAAGTGGTGTGGTTAAAGACATTTCAGAGATCTTTAATAAGTATTTGATCCTCTCTTCATTAAATGACCAACAGGATACCCCCAGAGACTCTGGGGTACAACATGAAGGCATGGGTACAAATTTGCCATCACAAGACCCAAGTTCAAATCCCTCTTCTCTTACTAAGTAATTGTGAACAAGATACTTAACATATATGCTCACTGGCTTACACATCTATAAAATGAAGATAATGATCATAATACCTACCTCACAAAGAGATTAATGTTTTATAAAATGTAAAGTAATATAGAAATGTTAGTGGATTTCTTTAATTTCTCTTCTTAATTTCAGTATTCTAAATTGGTAGTTTTTCTGTTTTGTTTTTTAAGTTTTATTGGCTTAGCTTGTAGCAAATATTGTATGTAAGTGTGGTATTTCCTGAAGCCATAGACAGTTCTGCTTACTGCTATTACTGATTATTGACGAAATAGAATAATTTCTATAGTGACTGACTGGGATCAATATTGAAATGACCACAAATCTCTCTAAGCTCTGTATGCAAGCCACTTTGCCACCCCTCCCATCAAGAAGTAAAGTCTACATTACCCATCAATATGGGCTCTGCTAGATGACTTGCTTTGGCTAACAGGATATTAGAAAATATGACATAAGCAGAGACCTGAAAATGGCTTGTATGTTGGGACTTGTTCTTTTTTGCTGCTGTGAACCCTTATGAATAAGCCCTGACTATAAACTGCTGGATAATGCCACATGGAGAGAGGCTCTAGCCATCTCAAATAATCAAGCCACCCAGATGAGGTCCCAGACAAATGAGTGAGTAAGGCCATCCTAGACCATCCAGCACCAACCAAGCCAGACTTTACAAAAGGAAAAAAAAAAAAAAAAAAAAATATATATATATATATATATATATATATATATATATGTATATATTTAAGCCACTACATTTTGGTGTGGTTTGTTATGCAGCAAAAGCTAACAGGTACACTGACCTATAGTGGTTGCTGAAGCAACATAAAATTCTAAAAACGTATCTTCAGTGGCTTTTTTAGGAAATAGCTACTTCTAGTCTCAGAAGAGCTGCAAGGCTTCAAAAACACTATATTTGTTTGCAGTTATCGTTTTATCTGAAAAAGTCACTTAACTAATGGAATCAAGGGGCCAAGAAAAACTTGTTAGGCTTAGAGTCCCTAAAGAAGATCCAAGAAGTAGAATTTACTTTTGTTGTTATTAAAAGCTAGTTACAGAAGTTTTATCAGAGACCCCCTTAACTGCCATTTCTCTTCAACTCAACTCTCAAATTGACATTTTGCTCCCCCTTCTTACCCACTACTCACTTACCTCTGCCCCTAGCATTGCAAAGTTCTGAGCAACTTCTTTCAGCCTTAAGATTTTCTTATATCTGAATTGTGGCTGGTTCCAACTGTTTTAGTTTCCCAGGCTGCTCAAAGTCATACCATGAAATGGACTGGCTTAAGCAATGGAAATGTAATCACTTACAGTTTTAAAGCTGAGAAAATGTCCAAATCAAGGCATCATCAAGGTGCTGCTTTCTTCCCAAAGACAGGCTACTGGTGATCCTTGGCTCCTCTGCCACATGACAAGGTACTTGGCAGCGTCTGCTGGTCTCTCTCTTCTCTTCCAGGTTTTGTTGGTTTCAACTTCTTGCTTCCATGGCTTTCTTTCTCTATGTCTGTCTTTATTCCACATATAAAGAACTTTCAACTTTTGGCTACTCCCTCTGTGGCTTTCTCTCTGTGTCTGAATTTCATTCTGCATATAAAAGACTCTAGTAATAGAATTAAGGCCCATTCTGACTGAGGTGGGTCACACCTTAATTGAAGTAGCCTCATCAACAGGTTCTAATTACAATGGGTCCATGCTCACAGGAATGGCTTAACTTTAAGAACATGTTCTTCTGGAGTACATATAGCTTCAATCCACCACACCAACTGATAGGTAATAAAGGATACAAATGAGAAATTTTTTCTAACAAAACAGATATTTGCACACTGATGTGCATAGTGGCATTATTCACAGTTTCCACAAGATGGAAGCAACCCAAGTGTCCATCAACAGATGAATGGATGAACAAAATGTGGTGTATACATACAATGGCACATTATTCAGCTGTAAAAAGGAATGAAGTCCTGATGCATGCTACAACATGGATGAACCTTTCTATTCTGCCATCAAATATCTGAGTGACTTGATGGAGATAAGCCTTCCAATAAGCCTTTCTTCTTCTTTTAAATAAGAGGGTTAGATTTGATGATCTAAAGATCTCTCCAATAATAATAATAACAATCATAATATTGGGGGGATTCCTCCTAAATGTGAGACACCGGCTAGGTTCTTTCCATACACATAAGCACTAACCCTTACAACTTTCCTGCAAAGTGCGTATACTATTTATTCCCATATTTCAGATAAGGAAACCAAAACTCAGGTTCACTAACTTGCCGAATGCCCCAAGGATAGTGAGAACAGAGTTAGGACTCCTGGTCTGGGCTGCCTGGTTCCAAAGTCCATATTACCTCCCTGTAGGCATATCTTAAATGTTAAGATTATCTCTCCACTTTGTATACAAGTGGAGGATTATCTATTCACTTTGTATACAAGATTTCCATGCCCACTAAGAATGGTAATAGCTTAACATTCCTGTTCTGAGCTGCTACTGCATGCATAAACCACAGCAGTCACTACTGAAACCACTTGAGAACCTGGCAATCAACTCTTCCCTACATCAAACTGAGGCTCCTAGGATTCTCTCAATTCCCAATCAGATAAAACCTCTATAAGAACGTTTGTTACAGGGAGTAAAACCTGATTCAAATGTCATTGAATAAGGTGGATATCTGTTTAGAGTCCCTCTGTAGTAAAGGCAAAAGATCCACCAAATAGTATAGTAGTTTTCTAAATAGCAGGACTTTTACTATATGTATGTGTAGGTTATTATTTATGCTAGCACATTCTCTGCCTATTGGAAACAAAACAAAAACAAAACAAAATAAAACAAAACATATATCCCCTAACATCAGAAAATATGACTTTTATAATTCTATGATTATCCACATACTATGAATGTGGTGCATAATTAGATGCTGTACCATTTACCTAGTCATACTTTGCTCCTTACATTCATAAACTTTGTCCTAAAATCTCTTCAAAACATGTAAAGTATAGGTTTAGCAGGCACTAACATTACATTTATTTTTACAATTGTCTAAAGGGAAAAGGGTTGGTTAAAATAAATACCAAACTTTCCTCAGAAATTATCTCTGGGAATTGGGATTATGGGAAACTTTCACCTTTTATATTTTTATTTTGGCATTATTATATTAATTTCCTACAATGAGCATGTATCAGTTCTGTAATTAGAAAATAAAAACATAATTACAATCTTAACAACTTCCAAAATTTTATATTACATATATCTTATTAGAGGCAATATGCAAGATAAATCGGAAAGCTTAGGTTTATTTTGCCTCTAGATGACTTAGCAACACTTAGCATTAGAAGATAAAATTTGGGGGATGGATGTGGCTCAAATGGTTGGGTGTCCGCCCCCCATATGGAGGGACCTGTGTTCGATCCCCGGGACTTCCCGGTAAAAATAAAAATAATAATAATAATAAAAAAGAAGATAAAATTTGTTCCAACGTGGGGAGTATTATCTAATATCTGGCCATGAATAACTATCTAGGGATTGACAACACCTCACCAGAATGCCATGCAGTATTGAGTCACAAAATGCCTTTAATTTAAAATCACCTCAAAAGTCTATTCAAACATTTGGTGCAGGGAATACCACGGGCCCAGGAGGGAAATGTTCTAATCCTTGAACACAAGGACTCCAGGTCATGTTCTTCATTTAAGCCTGCATCACCTCTTAATCTTGACAGCAAAAATCCTCCCCAACATTTTGGCAAGCAAACCAGGAATGATGCTGCCAAGCAGTCATTACTGATCAGTCTGGTTTCCTCTCTCTTGAAACATGAGTCTATCGAACGAAAAGTTGCGATGCAAATCACAAACAGGTTTTCTCAGTATCTGGCTCTTTTGTGTAGGAGCAGAAGGGAGAAAAATCACCCTATGGTTACATCTGCCTGTCCACCAACACTATATATCAGGTATCTGCAAACTACAGCCTGTTGGTCAAACCTGGCCCACTGCTTGTTTTGTATGGCCCATGTGCTAAGAATGACTTTTTCAATTGTCAGGAAAAAATCAAAAGAAGAAAGCTATTTCAGGCCATGTGAAAATTATATAAAATTCAAATTTCAGTGTCCATAAATAAAACTTAATTGGAACACAGCCCACTCAATTGTGTATGCATTTTCTATGACTGCTTTCACACTACAACCGCCAGAGATCAAATGGCTCACAAAACCTAAAGCATTTTCTATCTGGCCGTTTACAGAAAAAAAAAGTATCTGACCTCTGCTGTAGAGGATTGTAGCCTGGAAGAAACCATGCACAGGATAAGTTACCCCAGCCCAGCCCAAGCAGGGCAATGGTGGGCCTACTAAAGGCGTGAAAGCATTAAAAGACCGTACATGTTCTTAATCAACTTCCAGTTTTCCCTAACCGCATAGAAATAGAGTGCTAATCACCTATTTTAGTTATCGATCACACACGGTGATGTCACATTGCATCACCTTCAAATAATGGCACTTCTTAAAAGAAGTTTCATAAGCACCTCAGGGTTTTATTTCCCTTAAGAGTAAGAGGCTGATGATATCAACAAATGCAAAGCCAATGATCATGGGAGCGTGCTGACTCTCAGTAAAGAACGGCATCACACGCGAAACCCAAAAGCGGTGCCATAAGAATGCCATCATGCCCACTGAGGTTCTAGAATGTGCTGCTGCAAGCATTACCGTCCTGTACGAAGGGCACTATTTTAAACATCTTTAAACTCAGAGGCACTCAATAAATACATGCTGACTGATTAACTGGATGTTTGTTTCTAGGAATTGGTAAGATTTAAAGAAGATTCAGGGTTTTGGTGACTTTTTAGCATTTCTGATTACAAGAATTTCCACTGCTGGTGCTCTACTGAATATATAAACACAAAATGAGAGTAATGAGATGCTTCTTTTCTCAATATCCACTTAATCTTTGTGAAATTTGAATTTATTTGACTTGAGGTCTAGACTTTCATTCTTTTGGTTTAATTATTCAAGTAAAATGAAACATTATCGAGTGAGAGAAACATGAAAAAACATAATGTAGAGTTGTAATATAAAAATACCCATGATTCTAGTTATGGAAGTCTGGAAACTCTGTGCCCAGCATACCAAACAATTCAAAAGGAAACTCACATTTCAATTAAGAGCAAATTATACTTTGCCTCGCATGCCAGAGAACTTCAAAGACTTTGCTGATTCTTACACCAACCACCACGATTTTTCAAGTGGAGCTGAAGGTTCAAATTTGGTTTGATGAGTCCCTTGCTTCTTGGCTAAGAAAGAAACAAAACTGCCAACCAGGCAAGTTACACTATGCAAAGCTTCCTTCCAAATGTTCTTTAGCAGAGAAGATATGGGTCAGCCAAAGAAGCATCAATTCCTCACTGAAAAGCTGGGGCACCAGCATCCTAAGACACTACTTCCAGCCCCAGTGTCTGGGCACCAGATGCCAAATGCTCTTGTTCCAGGTGTGGCTGCCTTGTGAAATAATGAAGACAAGTAAGCTTGCCAGATTGAGCTTGGTGGAGTTATGTGATCAGCAACAATGAATGAATGAATGTACTGAATGGATAGTACATTGAAGCTTGAATGTAGTGGTTCTGAAACATTTTCTTTAAAAAAATTTTTTTTATTAGAGAAGTTGTGAGCTTACAATGCAATCATGCATAATGTGCAGAATTCCCACACATCACCCCTCCACCAACACCTTACATTGTTGTAGAACATTTGTTACAGATTATGATAAGAACATGATCAGACTGTACCACTAACTGTGGTCCATAGCATACACTTTTTCCACACACCCCCTATTGTTAAAACTATGTATTAATATTGTACATTTGCTATAGTTCATGAGAGAACACTCTCATATTTGTACTGTTTACCACAGTCCATCTTCCACCACATGGTTGATGGTTTATACAGTCCCATGAATTGTACATTCTATCCAAAATGTACACTCAGTGGCTTTTATTTTCATCAGAGTTGTGCAGTCATCACCCTAGTAAACCTTTGAACATTTTCCTTAGTCCAAAAGAAAAAAATCCCATATCCCCCTATTATTGACCCCTATCATTGATATAGTACCTTCTTTGACATTGATGCAAGAATATTACAGTATTGCTAACTATAGCGCATGTTACATTAATTGTACTTTTTCCATGCATCACTATATTCTTACCATCTTGTAACAGTGACATACATTTGTTATAGTTCATAGAAGAACATTCTTGTATTTGTATTATTAACCACAATTCTCACCCACCACTGGGTTCAATATGAAACATTTTCATTAAAAAAATAATAAATTTTCCATCAAGAGGGCTTGATGGGAGTACAGCAAAACAAAGAATGCAAATGGCATTTAATATACTGAATCATGTTTTGCACCATTTTTTCCCAGGATTCATTCTATCAGAAGAGAGCTACAGACACCAAAAGTGGGAGCCAAAGAAATTTTATGAGACCCCTGTGAATAGTGGCATAAAAATTTCATGAACATAGATGGCTTACCAAGTTCTACTCTTCACATGTGGGACACTCTGCTGGGCTTTTGTACACTAACAGGAGGGAGAGTTCATATCCAAGTGGCTCATTGTCAAGGTTGGAACTTCCCCTGAAAATAAGGGCACAGAATCCTCAGCCTCACATACTATTTCAACAGATCTCTCCAAGCATTTGATGACTATCTCCCCAAGTGCTGAAAATTCAGATATCTCCTGAGTTAAGAAAAACGTTGTCTTCTTTATTTTGTTTTGTGTCCTTTTCTTCTTCAACTGGGACGCCCTTTCATTTAAGTTGGCTCTGCTTATTTTCGGTCTTCTGTCAGTGCCTTTCTTAAATGTTTAATATTTAGAACAAGCTATGTTTTTTTTTTCATCTACAAAATTTATTTTTGACTGGATCACCATTTAAATGGGTGATTACTCAGCTTTTTGCATTTCAATTTTTTACTGTTACATTTGATCTGATCTAGTTGGCAAAACTAGCATCTTGCTTGAGGTTCTGTGTTTAACAATAGGGAAAAGATGAAGAGGTAGTTAAATCTTTCAAGGTTCTTCTCCTTGTGAGATGGAATTAGTAAACACACCTACTTGCTTTAAAGAAAGTAACTGTCTTGAAGATACAGAATGAAAAAAAAAAAGTAACTGAAGATCTTTGCATAATCAAGAGACAGAAGGCGTACAGTTTTCTGACAGAACACTTGCAGAAATGGTTGTTAGGATACATCACTGAGCCTGAAACTATCCATTTACTTGCTCTTAGTTTAGGTTTTGGTGAGATAACTCTGGTACTGTACTTATTTGTTGAAATTCACAGATTTATCTTGGCATGAAAATGCCTGGTGATAGTGTCTTGGTGTGCTGACAAATGCTAAAACTACCATTTTTTTTTAAGTGTTAAGAGTGATCAAGCAATTCTGTTTTGTAACCATAATAAATAAAAGATAAGTATTCAGCCTAATTATAATTATATTTTTCAATCTTAAATGAAATGTAAAACATGCATAAGATGGCCTTTTGTAGCTTTATTTTGTAGGTGAAGATTGAGATTAATATTTCAGAAAGTTTGCTAAGGTTTCACTTATGTGAAGCCTTTAAAGACATATTAGATTAAAAATAAAACTCCAAAATTCAATCAAAATAAATATTACTCATTTTGAATCAAAATAGAATGAGATAAATTTTAACTTGAAAAGAGTTTATTGTTTCAATTTCTTCTGATTCAGAAATTTATGGGATTATGCTATATTTCCTTGGTTCTGATTCATTATTTAACATGAAGCTACATGAAAGGAAAAAGAGAGATAGCAACAGTAATAGGACATAGGCAAAAACTGCCTTATTGTAGGAAAAGCACTAGTCAGTAGACTTGAATTCTAACCTACACTCTACTATAAACTAGATGTACTAAGCAAATTGCTTACTGTTTTGGGCACCTATTCCTATTTGTGTAGGTGCCTCATTTAAAAACAACAGGAAAAAGATAAAATTATAGATTATCTAGGAGGAATAAGTAGCATAGTATGTAATCAAGTTTTACCTAAGGATATAAGAAAGACATAAATCCAGAGATATTTATTCCTGAAATGTAAACTCAATATTATAAAGATGACAATTTCCTATAAATTGATTTATCAATTCAGTATAATACCATCAAATATTCATAGAGAAAATATTTCTGAAAATTAAAAGACTGATCCTAAATTTCATTTGGAAGAATAAGTGGATAAGAAGATTGACTTTTTAAAATAGAAGAGCAATAGGGGATGACTTTCCCTACCAGATATCAAAATATAGGGGAGAGAATGTGGCTCAAGTGGTTGGGCTCCTGCCTCCCACATGGGAGGTTCAGGATTCAGTTCCCGGTGCCTCCTAAAGAGAAATAATAAACAGACAATAAGCAAAAACAACAAGTAGACAACGAGCAAAAATAATGAGTAGATAACGAGCAAGACAAAAAGCAAAACAACGAGCAGACAATGAGCAAAAACAAAATGAGCAGGGAGCAGATACAGCTCAAGTGGTTGGGTGCCTACCTCCCACATGGGAGGTCCTGAGTTTGGTTCCTGGTGCCTCCTAAAGAAGATAGCGAGTTGGCATGCTGGGTAGGCACAGCAAGCTGACACAACAAAATGCTGCAACAAGAAACACAAGAAGAAAAACATAATAAGAGACACAACAAAGCAGGAAGCAGAGGTTCCTGGTACCTCCTAAAGAGGAAGAGCAGTACAGGGAGCTGGCTCAACGGGCAGGCGTGGCTACCTGATGTGACAAGATGATGCAACAACAAACACTAGAGGAAAAACATAAGGAGAGACACAACAAAGCAGAAAATGGAGATGGCATAAGAGATTAAGTGCCTCCCTCCCACATCAGAGGTCCCAGGTTAGGTTCCCAGTGCCTCCTCAAGAAGCAAAGAAGAGGAACAGACACAGCAAGTGCAAACAACAAGGGGGTAGGGAGAAATAAATAAAATAAATCTTAATAAATAAATAAATAGATAAAACAAGCAGACGAGTGTAAACAACAAGCAAAAACAACAAGTGGACAGACAAGGGAGCCATCTCAGGGGGGAAAAATACATTACAAAGTCATAGTGATTTTAAAAAGATGTATTGGTGTAATAGGACAGAAGAAAGATCCCTACAACAGACACATATTGCTCTTTACCTGTGGCCATATTTGTATGAGGAACATGGTGTATACTAATGGCAGTATTTCAAATCAATAATGGTAAGATGTAAAAACAAAAAAAAACAAGTGAGATTCCCTACTTCACACCATACCTCAAAATAAATTCCAATTGGATATATTATCACTGTAGCTCCCACCTTATGCAGAACTACTTGGGCATATAATAAACTATGGAGTTGCAAAGACCAGAGCTTTCTTTTGTTACACATTCATTTCTTTATCTTATTTTTCTCATGTTTTATGTATAAAACTATAGTTTTTAGAAAGGTTCAGCTAATACAGAAGTAGTGAAAACTTTTAATAAAGTATTGGTTCCTGTTTGTGGGAAGGGTATACTTGTCCAATTAAATTTGTAATGTAAATTAGACAGTTCTACACAGGGAAAACTTCATGCAAAGAAAATCATTTTTCAAGGCAACTAAATCACATCTTAGATGAATGAAACTTGATATCTTACAAGTCTTCTTATATAGATCCCATATCTTCTAGATATTTCATTGTTAGGTTATTTTGCATTTTTCTTCACATATATATTACAAACATACCTCGTTTTATTGTTCTTTGCTTTACTGCACTTCACAGGAATTGCATTTTTTACATATTGAATATTTGTGGCAACCCTGCTTCTATCAAGTTTATCAGTGCCATTTTTCCAACAGCATGTTCTCTCTTTGTGTCTCTGTGCCACATTTCAATTAAGGTATGTATATTGTTTTTCAGACATATTTTATTGCATACTTAATAGACTACAGTTTATATTGTAAACATAATTTTATATGCACCAGGAAACGAAAAATTTCTTGTGACTCGCTTTATTGCGATATTTGCTTCATTGTAGCAATCTGGAACCGAACCTGCAATGTCTCTGAGGTATGCTGGTACTTACAAACTTCTTACAAAGGATGTTGCTGGCATTTCAGCACAGTCCAGAGACAATATGATGGCAAAATGTGAAGATATGATGGCAAAATAGCGGAGTTGGCTATGGAAAACCTTTAGTAGATGCTATTACAAGATATGTATTTCATAAGCATGATCCACATTATGTTCACTTGGGCAATTCCAACAGAAGCTGTAGCACATACCAAGCTCTCAAGGGGTCAATGCAAAAAGAATCTTACAAGATTCATAAGATAAAATAAAAACAATTATCTGTAATAATGAAGTAATTCATTTAGTCAAGCTCATTCAAATATATTCATTATAGTATATCCACTATCATCTATACTTTGGTAGGCATTTGCATCAGTGTTCAACTAGACAAGCAGAACCAGCAGAAGATATACGTCATGAGATTTATAGCTAGGAATTGACTTACACAATTGTGGTGTTGGTTAGGCAAGTCCAAAATTTATAGGGCAGGCTGTCAGGAAGGGTAGGCTAAGACTTTCAGCCACGGTCTGAAATTGATGTCACAGTCAGAGTATCTTCTTTTTCCTGGAAGCCTTAGTTCTGCTTTCAAAGCCTCTCAACTGATTGAATCAGGCCCACCCAGATTACCTAGGATAATCTCCCTTACTTAAAGTCACCTCATTATAGACTTCAAACATGTCTACAAAACACCTTCACAGAAACACCTAGTTTAGTGTTTGAATAACTAGAGAGTACAGTCTAGTTAAGTTGACACATGAAAAAGACCCATCAGAGAACTAAAGACAGAGAAAACAGAAAGGCCCGGGGACACAGGCCTGCTTTCATTTATTCAGCCAATGTTCAAACTCCATTACCAGATACTGAAGACTTCTTTCTGTTAATTATTTGCAGGATGACCTGGGGAAAATTGCTTTACCTTTCTGGCCTTGGTATTCAACCCTTCATTGCAATGGCACTAATTCTCACCTCACATTTGTTATAAAGATGAAGGAAAACAATGAATACAAAATGCTTTGTAAAATATGAAATGGCTGTCAGATATCATTCTTACCAATATGTGGACAGTTCATTTTTCTATAAATCCAAAGTGGAAAAGTGGTAACCCCACCCCTCCCTTTCCCTTTCAACGGGCTGCAGTCAGGATAGCTATCACTTAGTGAGCACTGGATGTATTCAGGTCCCTGGACTAAATTCTCAAAACAGTTCTGAAGGCCCACACTCCTTTTTACCCTTTGTGTTCATTTCCTAGGACTGCCGTAACAAAGTACACATGCCTGGTGGCTTCAAACAACAGAAATGTTTTGTCTCTTAACAGTTCTATTCAAGATGCCAGCAGAGCCACGATCCCTCTGAAACCTGTAGTATAGAGTCCTTCCTTGCCTCTTCCTAGTTTGGTGGTGGGCCAGCAATCCATGGCATTCCTTGGCTTGTAACTGCAGTACTCCAGACTCTGCCTCCATCATCACGTGGTCTTCCCTTATGTCTGTCTGTCTGTCTGTGTCTCCTGTCTCCTTCTGTAAGGACACCAGTCATATTGGATTAGGGGCCCATACTTCCCCAATATGACCTCATTTTAACTAATTCCATCTGTAAGGATCTTATTTCCAAATAAGGTCATATTCTGAGATAGGGAGGATTAGGACTTGTAATATCTTTTGGGGAGACACAATTCAACCCATAACACTCACATATTTCAAATGAGGAAACAGATTAGGAACCTCGTTTCAAAGCCAGAAAATAGCAGAACACGAACTCAAAGCTAAGTTTATTTGATTCCAAATTCTTAACGGCTACACCATACAGAGACCTCCTTCCTGGAGTACTCATATTTCACATTTTTTAATGATAATGATGACAATAATAATTATGAAGATTATAATCGTTATAAAGGATCTTTTTCAACAATTTTTTCACAATTAGAGGAAAAAGCAAAAGCTGTAGAAATAAAATTTGCATACATATAACAAAATATTGCCCCAAGAAATCCAGGACATAACAAAATCATTAAAAGATTCCTGCTAACAAGATTTTTAAGTAGCACTCAGAAAAATATAAAGAGAGCGAACCTGAAGAAAGCTCATTACTCTATCTGGACCTTCTATGAGAAGAGTGGGATTTTTAAAAAATCTAATGCAAATTTTCCAAATTGCTATTTACCCCTGCCGTCCTTCTGCTGGCTCTCCCAGCTAAGCTGCAGATGAGAAGTCCAAGGGAGGAGGACAAAACACATACTTATATTAAACTTCTGCTTTATAGTATATTTGGGGATAGGCATAAATATAAGCATAGTTATAAGAACAGCAAAATGTTGGGAAATGACTTTTGCTTAATCATGTAAAAGTCTAAACATTAATTAAAATTGGCATTTATTAAGAAATATAATCCTGTCCCCCTCCAGAAAGCTACTGGCTTGCTAGAAGAAAAAGACAACTATTCACATGGAATCACCTATTCTACTGCAGGCATTCTAGGGCCTTCCATATTACCTTGTCAGCTTCTTTCAGAATTCTTTTGGGTTCCTTGCAAATTCTTTCTTTACAAATAAGTATTTTATAGCAGCTCTACTGTTATGTTTTTCCTATTTCCCTTTCGCTTCCAAATCCACCCAGAGGTTTTTACCAAATGTCCCTTATTCCAAGATGAATAGGGAACTCAGCATTTATTGAAGGTCTACTAAGCCCTATTTCATTCAAATCCTAAGGGAAAACTTCTTACAAAACACACCTAGTAGTATCAGTAATGGTTAGTAACAATAATAATGATACCTTGGGAAACGGATGTGGCTCAAACAATTGGGCTCCCATCTACCATGTGGGAGGTCCAGAGTTAGATTCCCGGGGTCTCCTCACAAAAGGCAAGCTGGCCCACGCAGTGAGCTGGCCCGTGCAGAGTGCTGGCCCGCACAGAGAGCTGGCACAGCAAGATGATGCAATAAAAAGAGACACAGAGGAGAGACAATAAGAGATGCAGCAGACCAGGGAGCTGAGGTGGCTCAAGAGATTGAGAGTCTCTCTCCCACTCTGGAAGGTCCCAGGATCGGTTCCTGGAGCTGCCTAAAGAGAAGACAAGCAAACACAGAAGAACACACAGAGAGAAGACAGCAAGTGCAAAATAATGGAGTGGGGAGAAGAGGAGATAAATAAATAAATAAATCTTTTTTTTTTAAGTTACCATTTCTAAAAAATTTTTAAAAATAAAAATAATGATATCTTACCTTTGCATAAATCTTTACTATTAAATCTTAAAAACAACCCTTTAAGAAAGGAATTTTTATCCACATTTTACAAAGGATAACACTTCGGCTCAAGATACCTAAGTCAAATGTGTAAGGTCACAATATAGCTACCAAGTGTTTGAACCTGAACTTGAAGTATTCAAATACTGTCATCCCATTATACCATGTCTGTTTCACCCCAAGAGTGGCAAATTCTGTAAAGATGACTGTTAATTGTAGAAACACCAGAAGATAAAATTGTATGTGACAGCTAATTGAGCACTGTAATGTTTAATGGACCTGGAAGGTGCTAGAATTATTAAAGTGTGTGATCAAAGTGGGTACTACAGTTTATAGTAATAAAAAATCATCATCCTATAAAGCACTGAGTTTCTTATGTGGCTCATGAGGTCAGTCCCAAAATGAAATGACCCCCAAACTGAGCTGATGGCTTGCATTGGTGTGATGGATATTCTGTTGGAGTGATAATTTCAAATAACAGTTGCTTGTTCCTATAAGCTCTGATACAATGGTAATGGAAACCAATATTCTCAACTTCATATTCTTTCACCATAAGAAGAAATTCATAATGGCTTAAACTACATTTTAATATGTTTCATAGAGCCATTTCTTTACAAAATAGTCCTGAGAGAGTTCATTAAGGACTTAATAATAAGTCCTTAATAGAGTATTGAGGGAAGCAGATGTGGCTCAAGCGATTGGGCTCCCGTCTAACATATGGGAACTCCTGGCTTCGATTCCTGGGAGCTCCTGGTGAAGGCAAAAATGGGCCCACGTGGAGAGCTGGCACAACAAGATGACACAACAAAAAAGAGACACCGAGGAAAAAGGTAATGAGAGACAACAAACCAGGGAGCTGAGGTGGCTCAAGCAATTGAGTACCTCTCTCCCATGTCAGAAGGTCGCAGAATTGGTTCCCGGTACCTCCTAAAGAGAAGACGAGAAGAGAAGACAAGCAGACACAGAAGAACGTGCAGCGAGTGGACACAGAGAGCAGACAGCGAGCATTAAGCCAGCAAAGGGTGGGGGGGAACAAATAAAATAAATCTTTAATTTTTATTCAACTGTTTTCTTTTTAGTTTTTAATTGTTTATATTTTCAATTATTAAATGTACAAGATAAAGTTAAAAAATAAATAAATCTTTTAAAAAAATAAAGTATTGAATAAAAAGTTATGGACACAAAATGAATAGTTGCCTACATGGTGTCAAATAATTTTTGACTGTTTTCCCCCCACTAAATCAAATGACCCCTTTGACTGTATTAGTAAAAAGGAGATAAAGTAAAAATCAAATTATTTTCAAAAAGTCGTGGTGATGACTAAATTATAACAATTCTTTGTTGTACTTATTATTGGATGTCCTCAAAATGATGCAGTTACAAAAACAAGGATTCTGGAAATGTAAAAGTTGCAGATATTTTTTGCCATCTGGTGAAAAGAATAGAAAACTAGATAAAGGGAAAATTACTGTCTGTTTTAGTCAAGTAAAGGCCATTGTAGAGTTTAAACTGAAAATACTCAGGACATTTCCAGCACAGCAGAAAGAAAACAGGAGACCTAGCTAAGCTAGGGAAATAATCATTAAGTGTGATAAACTTAAATATTGAGGAAATGAAAAAACATCCTAACGAAGAAAGAAAACTGGCCTTCTCCACCTAAGAATGAGAAAATATCTGTTATTTGCCAGCTGCCGTTTTTTCTTGTCTCCTTCCAAGGGACACATTTTGCACCTAGTGACACAATTGCTACTGTGGTTGAGTCAGACAAACATAGGGGACTATAAAAGTGCCAGGAGATACTCAAAGTCAGGTTTTTCTCTCAGCAAAAAAGGGAGACCAGTTCATAACCCCCTTTAAATTGGCTCCTTTATCTCTCCTAAGTAGAAAAGTTGAAGGGAATTGGTTTTCTAAGGTACTTTAAATTATGAAAGATCTTGAAGAAATTCTTTACTCTTCTCTCTACGAGGAGTATTTAATGGTTCCCTACTCAAAACTTAAAATTACTTGTTGTTGGTTTTTTTTTTTTTTTTTTTTTTGCCAGGAGGCAGAAGAAACACTTATAGGGAATAATTTAATAAATTATCACTCAGGGACCCAAATCATTCCTCTGCCTGGAGATTATGGGGGCATATTATAAGGGACATTGAAAGGCAGACAGGGAGGATTATATCCTAGGCAGCCAAAAGTCAAGTTCTGATCAGGAACAATATTTGTGGCATGGAATGCTCTGGAGAGGGGAGAGACTACCTAGGAGGTAATTCAGGCAGAAAGTAGCAAGAACTTTGACTTCAGTTTTAGCACTGGGAAGAGAAAGAATACCAAGGATACCTGAAAGGAAAATTTTAAAAATCAACAAAACTGTGATGATCTTTGGGATGTTCTTGACTAAAACAAATCATATACAGTAGAGAGAATTTCAGTCCTTTCCTTGAAACTAAATTATTTTTATATTTGGTAAAGTTCAAGAGGTCTGGTGCCTGGTTCTACTTTCTTAGCCTAGAAAATGAGGGAGAGGAATGAGTCAAAAATGTCTCCGAGAAAACTAAAGATATCGTTTCAGAAGGTAATACTGGTAAGGACGGAAAATTGATAACCTAAGTTAGACGAGATGGTGAGGAATACACAAGCAGCAATGTCCAGAGAAGTAAAGAAGCAGCTGAAAATATAGACACAGAACTTGGCTTAGCTGTGAGAAGAGGAAATTCAGATATCACTGTCACCAGCATAGAAGCAGTATTTGAAGCAATGAGAATAAAACTCAAAATCAATTGTAAACTCTCATAGTTACCTTTTCTTAAAATACTTAAATACTGGGATAGAATGGATTGGAAGGCCCGGTATATAAGATAGAGAGAGCAGGGCAGGGCAGTAGAGTCCCTTCCTGTCCCAGTAGACCACATTCCTCCCTGAAGATCTGGCCAGTCTGAGCTGCTCTAATTAGGAATTTAAGCAAATTATTTAATGCCCTTATAATTGGGAATAAGCCTAAGGGTTTTCTGAATTTACTGTCCATATGTCCTTTTTTAAAAAACTGCATTACCTTTTGGAATAAAGATAAATGTTTAATTGTATACCTTCAATTAATTTCCAAAGCCATAGAATAGTTAAAATACTTTATTTTAGTCAGGAATGTAATTCTACTTTTTAATACCAGAAAGTATTTATGACTTTAAAAAAATAAGAAAGATAAGTTATCCTTTGCATGGCACTTATCCTATCAAGCTGAAGATTCAACTTTTTTTTCCAAATGAGTTTTCCATTGCTTGTCTTTATTTACTTGCCTGTTATCTCCACAAACAAAGATGAGAGAGGAATTCTCTCTCCCCTTCCCACCCCACCCCTGCTTGCTTCTTCCAAAAACTTAAGGAAAGTTTTCAGCCTGTCCCTGGAGGGCAAATATTGTTAACTTCTGGGAAATGCTATGGTGGATAAGCTTTGATTCAGAAATCTGGGGAAAGCTTTTTCTGCTTTAAAATTTATTTTTACTTCCTAGCATTTTGTTGACCTTTTTCTCTGGAGTGTTTCCTACCCTATGGTAATCTTTTCAAATATAAAAACTCTTGCTAATTTAGCTGTGACTAAAAATATACTCTTGTTTATGGTGGTTTTGCAGTGATCACCTATGTATCTGGAGAGGATCCAACATTCCAGAAAATCCATTCTTATTGTGGATGGCTCAGTCCTTGATTCTTCAAATCAGATAAGCAGTAACTCTGTTCTTTCCTAACTATGAAAGAATCCTTCTTTTTGAGTGCTACTGGGGAGTAAATAAAGAATATTAAAGTGGTATTTAAAGTTAAAGAAGGGTAAAATTTGTAGTAATTTTTAAAATTAATAAAGCTCCAATACAACTATTGGATCTCTTGCTAGAGCACTAGAAATCAAACAAATTGTCAACAGACAATGGCTAAGACACTAGCTAAATTTTACTTCCAACACCTTGTTGAACATCGATTTCCAAATCTGTAAAATGGGAATAATGATACAAGGGCACCGGGTTGTTGCGAGGATGAGACACAAGCCTAGCACAGGCTCGCATAGTACAGTGTCTGGACGCAGCAGGTTCTCTTACCTTCCTCCTTCTCTTTATACAGATAATATGTAAAAAATCATTTAGGATTGAGATTGAGCTTTGTCACAGCAGAGCAATGCCATTTTCATCCCTACTTTATTTTTGTGCAGATATTGACTGCATTATAGGCATGATAAATATTGGGTGCCAGGCAGGAGAGTGAATGGCTGGTAATCTTAAAGATGATAGTAGTGAAGACTATTATTCAGTTAGAAATTTACCTGCGAGAGATTGATGTAACTGATTAAATATCACTGGAATTGTATCAACCTCAAATGGGCACTCATTGTTGCCCTAAAGTCTTACCAGGCCTCCCAATCATTATTCCACAGGTCTATAATATAGTCTAATTCCAACTCTTCCTTCTCTTCCTTCCTCTGAGCCGATGACATCATTGGAGGGAACTCTGTCATCTTCCCACTAGCAAATCTGTAGCCATCCTCTAATTCCTAACAAGAAAAGGGTGGGGTCTCTCTCCAAAGCTAATTTCTTACTAGGATATGCAAATTCATAGAATCAAAAATAAGAATACAGGTTACCAGGGGCAGGGTGGGGAATGAAAAGTTGATGTTTGGTTTGTAGAGTTTCTGTTTGAGGTGACTGTAAAGTTTTGGTAATGAATGGAGGTGATGATAGCACAACATTGTGAATTAACACCACTGAATTGTATACTTAAAAGTGGACGAGTTTGTTTTTTTTTTTACTTGATAAATATGGGCTAGTATCAGTTTATTATTTTCCCCAAATTACAAGTTGTGTGTGGTCTGAGTTTTCTCAGTTGCTACTGCTGCTTCCTACTAGTGGCAGTCACCATTCAAGTCACCACAGATTCATATCTATTCGTGCTTTTTTCTTTGGGGGGGGGGGGGAAGGTACCAGGCTGGGGATTGAACCGGGGACCTCCTACATGGGAAGGAAGCCAGTGCTCAACCACTGAGCTACACCCACTCCCAACCTGTGTGTGTGTGTTTTTTTTTTTCCTAGAGCAGTTGTAGGTTTACAGAAAAATCATGCAGAAATTAGAGTTCCCATTCATTCCCACCCCAAACACAAGCAGTTTTCCCTATTATTAGCATTTTGCATTAGTGTGGTACATCTGATGAACCAAAAGTATTATTAAAACTAAAGTCCCAAGTTTACATTAGAGTTCATTCTTTGTGTTGTACAGTTCTGTGGGTGTTACTGTTGTTTTTACTTAATTAGTGAAGTCGTAGGTTTAAAGAAAAATCACCCAGAAAGTACAGGATTCCCTTACATACCCTCTTATGCAAGCAGTTTTTCCTAGTATTAGCAGTTTACATTAGTGTGCTTTTCTTTGTTACAATTGATAAAACATTTATTATGATTACACTATTAACTATAATCCATAGGTTCCTTTATGGTTCACTGTTAATGTTATACAGTTCTCTGTTGTTTTTTGTTTTTTTTTTTACTTTTAATTTTTATTCTGGTAACATATATATAACTAAAAGTTTCCCTTTTTAAGCACTTTCAAAAATTAAGCAATAACCAAATTGATTGAACCTGGGACCTTGTACATGTGAAGCAGGTACTCAACCACTGAGTTAAACCTGCTCCCCAAGCATTTCCTCTTTATTCTCCATCCCCACCCCTGCCCTGATAACCTTAATTCTAATAGTACGACTCCATGGATTTGCATATTGTAATTATTTTATATAAGTGAGATCATATAATATTTGTCGTTTTGTGTCTGGCTTTTTTCACTCAACATGGATGTCTTCATGGGTCATCCATGTTGAAGCACAGATCAGAACTTCATGCCTTTCTACAGTTGAAAAATACTCTATTCTATTTATCTATGGCATTTTGTTGAGCCATTCATTGGTCAGTGGACAGGAGGGTTGCTTCCACCTTGGGATAGAGTGAACAAAGCAGCTATGAATATCAGTGTACAAATATCCATTTGAGTCCCTGCTTTCAGTTCTTTTGGATATATGCCAGAAATGGGATTGCCAAGTAATATGGTAGTTGTATGTTTAAATTTCTGAGGAACCACCAAACTGTAATCCACAGTGCCTGCACTATTTTACATTCCCACCAACAACGTATGATGGTAGTTTCTATTTCTCCACATCCTCACCTGCACTTATTTTTCCTTTTTTTTTTTTTTTTAAGAATAGCCATTCTACTGAGTGTGAGGTAGTATTTCATTACAGTTTTGATTTGGATTTCCCTACTGGCTAATGATGTTGCATCTTTTCATGTGCTTATTGGCCATTTGTAGATTTTCTTTGGAAAAATGGCTATTCAAGTCTTTGCCTATTTTTCAATTGGGCTGTTTGTCTTTTTGTTGTTGAGTTGTAGAAGTTTCTTATATATTCTGTATATTAAACCCTCATCTAATATATGGTTTCCAAATATTTTCTCCCATTCTGTATGTTGTCTTTCACTTTGTTGATAATGCCCTTGATGAACAAAAGTTTTTAATTTTGATGAAATCCAATTTATCTTTTTTTGTTGTTGTTGTTACTTACGTTTTGGGTGTAAAGTCTAAGAACCCATTGCCTAATACAAGGCCCTGAAGATGTTTCCATATGTTTTGGTTCTTATATTTAGGTCTTTGATCCATTTTGAGCTAATTTTTGTATATGGTGTGAGGTAGACATGTGAACCCTAATGTAAACTAAGAACTTTAGTTAGTAATATAATTATAATAATATTGGTTCATCACGTGTAACAAATGTACAACTCCAATGCAAAATGTTAATAGGACAAATGCAAGAATATCCTTCTGTGAATAAGAATGGATGTATGTCCCTATTGCAGGGTGGTGGGACTGTGGACAAACATGGGAAAAATACAATTAATGTAACCCACGGACTATAGTTATCAGCAATACTGTAATATTCTTGCATTAATGACAAAAATGTAGAAAAAAAGATGCCAAATGTATGCTATGGACCATAGTTAGTGGTAATAGTCTGATGAGATTATCTCACAATCTGTAACAAATGTTCCACAGGTGTGGTGTGTTGGTGAAGGGTTGATATATGGGAATTCTATACCTGTGCATGATTGTTTTGTAAATTCACAACTTCTATAATAAAAAATATTTTTTAAAAGTTAATTATAGGAACTATGTGTTCAGAGAGGTGTATATGGGAACATTCTACTTTCTGCATGATATTTCTGTAAATCAGCAATTGCGCTAAAAAATGAAAAAAAAAACATATCCTACACATAGATAAAAACCAATTTTTCAGTATGTGCTCTAGATCCCCATTCCTTTCCGTGTTCTTAAAGACCCCTTTCCATTTTTTATCCCTTTTCTCTCTTGTACCTTTAACATTTTTCTTTCTCCTGTATTAATTTCTAGACCAGTCAAACTTACCTTAATATCTTCCATCCAAGACAATACAACACAAAACAAAAATACATTATACAGGGTTGCTGATATAGCCCAGTGGTTGTGTGCCTTCTTCCCATGCATGAGGTCCTGGGTTCAAACCCTGGTACCTCCAAAAAAAACAAAAACAAAAACAAAAACAAAAGCATTATACAATCCCTCTCATCTACTTCCTTGTCTCTTTAAACCCGTTAACCAGCCAAGCTTTTAAAAGAGGGGACTATTTATGCTGTCACCTTCTTCACTTCCCATTAACTCCTCAGTACACTAAATTTGATTTCCACTCTTAACATACCCACAAAAACTGCTCTGGAACCTGTAATCAGTACCTTTATACTATGTGACCCAATGTAAACCTGTCAGTCTTTGCTTTACTTGACCTTACTTTACATTTGACCTAACTAACCACTCCCCCTTGGAAATACTCTCTTTATTGACTTTTCTGAAACCACACACTCCTGGTTTTCTGTCTACTCTCTGGAAGTTCCTTCTCTGTCTCTTTGCCTGTTCTTTTTCTACCCAATCTCTTAACGTAGAGGTTAATCTGGGCATGGTACTGGACCCTATCATCTTTCACATATTTCTATGACTTGGCTTCTGAAAATATTTACACAAGGAAGGGTCACAAATCTATATTTACATTCCAGACCACACTTTGAGCTCCAGATGCCTATTTCTGCGTACCTGGCTTCTCCACCAAGATGTTTTATAGGCACCTCAAAATATATCCAGACTCATCTCTTGACTTTCCTCCAGAACCCATGTCGAATTCTTCTCTCCACAGAAGCTTTGCTATTTCCTCCATCTGAACACAATTCTCCACCTCTCTGTATAGCCACGCCTACTCATCCTTATGGTTTCCGCTTAAATGACACTTCTTTAAAAAGGCCTTCTCTGACCTTCCTAACTAAATATTATCTCGTATCACCCTAAATTTTCCTTCAGAGCACATATGACTGTTTAAGTTACATATCTATTTGTGATTTTTTGTTTGTTTACTTCTGACTTCTCTTGCTAGCTTAAGAGCATTTAAGTGGACCATCCCATTATTAACTATGACTTCTTCAAGTTTTGCTCAAATTTTATTTTTTCAGGTCAGGCCTTTTCTGACTCCCTACTTAAAATTAAAACCCAACCCTTCTCTGCATTCTCCTCTCCTTTACTTTGTTGTTGTTGTTGTTTTTTTAATCTCTCACAGCACTTGTAGATTTCTAACTTTCCAAATAATTTACTTATGTATGTTTAATGATTTTCATTTTTTCCCTCCATCCAGGAATGTAAGCTTCATAAAGATTTCTGTTTTGGCCATTGATTCCAAATGTCTAGCTCAAAATAGGAACTCAATAAATATTTGTTGACTGAATGAGGAGCTAATCAATTTCTGTGGAATTAAAGCTCAGGTAATATAAAATCCAAGATGAGGGATGGAACACAACACCATGAACACAGAGGGGTCCCTAATTTTGTGAATGAATGAATGCTTTCAGATTTTTTTAAATGCAAATTTAATTTGGAATCTAGAAAGTGGCCCCCATCTTTTTTATTATTATTATTATTATTTTTAAGCTCACCACTTAATCTCATCTTTTGCTCTTTTTCACATTCTAAGAAGTTTTAAGAAATTGTAATTCAACATGTAAGCTGCTTGAGGGAAAAAGACCATGTCTGTTCTTCCCTGGTGTGAATTGAGGTCTAGCACTCTTCCTGGCATCTAGGAGGAGCTTAATAAATACTTTAGGAATGAATGAAGGAATGACCCACTGAGTGAATCTGTGCCATCAAGGGATGGTTAGGCAGCCCAAAGCAGTGGAAGATGCCCTGAACATGGAGTCATGAAAGAGGTGAGTTCCATTCCTGGCCCTATAATCTAAGAAAATCTGGCAACATCCCTGGGCCTGTTTCTTTTCTGGTAAGTGACCGGATGAAGGCAGGCGGTTCAGTTTACCTTAACTGGATGATCCACCGACTGCATCTATCTTGTTCACCCAAGGCTAGATGACTGTGCCTGGAACATAGTAGGTCCTCAAGGAGAATTTCTTGAGATCTTTAAAGTTCGTTCCAGTGCTATTTACAAAAAAAATAGAATAAAGTAAAAATAACGTTGAAATCTTCTAAACAAACTGTTCCTTTTCTAGAGGAAGCCATACACGTTCATCATTTATTACTCTTGTGCAAAGAAGAAATGCTTGTTTCCTCCTGGTGAGTTTACTCATACTGTGACCTCCTGGGCGCTTTAATCCTATTTATATAAAACACCTTTGGCACTTTGAAACCTTTAACTTTGGTTGTGAGAACACCAAACTCCTGAGGAACTAAGTACATATATCGTACAACTTCCTACCCGGTCCACAGTCTCCTTGGCGTTCCTTTCCTGCCATTTGATAGATTCCAAGGAAGAAAGACCGCTTCCCATTTCTCAGCCCCTTCCTTCCTCACCCAGCCTCCGCCTTCATACCTCCCACCCTATTAGTTGCTGGCCGCATAACAAATCCCTTGGCGCGCCCGGGCCTGGGGGAGTGGGGAAACCGGTGGTCCTGCGCTAAGCACCCGCTGGCAGCACCCCTCAAACCGACTTCTCCTGCCAGTAATGGGGGCCCCTCGGCTGTCAAACCTACTCTAGAAATGCGTTTTCACATCGAAAGGAAATCATCTTTTCCACCGTAAACTGGGGCGCGCTCGTGGGGAGTGTATGCGTGTGTTTACACTGCTTTTCTCGTCCCGGAGCTGCTGCGGGAATTGATTGGCTCCTCCGCGCCCCTGACGCTAGGTCTTCCCCACCCCCATCTGCCTCCGGGACCCGCCCCCTCGCACAGCCATCTGCTTCGCTGTCTGTCTGTCTCTCTGTCTCTCGCTTGGCCCCTCTTCCCTCTCCCCCGCCTTACCACCCAGCGCCTGCTCCACCCCTTACACCGACCCCCACCCCTCACCCCAGCTCCGGGCTCCAAATCTACCTCGGCCGTTGCCAGGGAGACGAGCCGACACCGGGCAAATAGGCATTCGGGAAAGAAAAGGGGGGAAAGCTACACGGCAGCCTGGTAACAAAGGAGCAATAAAAGCAGCCCCCAAATGGAGGGCTAAGGATGCGTCTGCGAGAAAAATCTGAAATCGAGCTAGCAATCACCCCAATTTAAAACGAGGAGGGAGGTGCAAAGAAAGTGCATGCTTCAAGTTGGGGGACCAAGGGGCCACATCAACAGCCTTAAATGCGCTTTTGAATCGCCTGGATGGTGGTATTGGATCAGGCCAGTTGGCTTTTCAATTTGGAACTCCGCTAACATAAGGGATTCATGTTCATCGCTGCGGCCGGGGTCTTGGGCCGGACCAGCGGGCTCCCTTAAGGGTGATAACACGTTTGCTGGCAAGATGCGCTTCTACGGAAACGTCTTTACTTCAGCTCTAGGGAATACGACTTCGTGACTGAATAATGCATCCGAAAGAACTGGACAGTGGGAAGACGAAGCTTCACGTAATGCTGTTCAGCTTGGTGGTTTTCAAAGAAACACTTGGAAAAAAGAATTATTGGCTTGAACCAACCATCTTTTCACTCAGAGTGTGACCCATTTCCCTACAATGAGCAGAAAATAAAAACTGTTTGAGAATTCACAGCCAGCACCAGGAGAAGTGAACCGT
>PVKH010001929.1:0-28711 GCA_004027955.1 Chaetophractus vellerosus
GGGAACAAAGGAATCCAGAAGCCTGAACCCTGGAGACGTTGGCAGCCATCTTGCTCCAGGGCATGGACTTTGGTATGGGAAGAAATTTATGCTTTGTGGCCTGGTAACTGTAAGCTTCTACCCCAAATAAATACCCTTTATAAAGACCGACCAATCTTTGGTATATTTCAAAAGGCACGCCTTTGGCTGACCAAAACACCATCCAATTAAAAAAGTGACTTGCTTACATTTTAAAGGTGAATATCCTAGGTCATTCACAGAGTTTTAGGTAAAACTAGTGTTTTTACATCGATTGATAGTGAAAACAAGTGTGTAGCCACCATTTATATGTATAATTCACTTAGTTTTTAAAAGCAAATACCCAGGTGCATTCACAGACAGTTAGGTAAAAGCAGTGTTTTGAAATAGATTGTAAGTGAAAATATGATCATTGCTGGCAGTTAAGCATTTAACTTGTTTACTTCTTAAAACTGAATATCTGGGTGCATTTACAGAGTATAAGGTGAAACCAGTGTTTTGACATTGATTTAAGTGAAAAACCTGTCCATTGGAGCCAGTTAAAAAAGTTACTTGCTTAATTTTTAAAACTGCATATGCTGGTGTACTCAAAGAGAGTTTGGTAAAACCATTGTTTTGACATTCATTTTAAGTGAAACTAAGTTTGTAAGTGCCAATGAAACAAGAAATTGCAGAGTATTCAAAACTGAAGAGCATGCTTTATTCACAGTACTTTAAGTAAAACCAGTGTGTTGTCATTGATTGTAAGTTAAAATAACTGTTTAGCAGCCAATTAAACAAGTAATTTTCTTAGTTTTTAAAACTGAATATATTGGGGGGAATTCACAGATGTAAAGGAAAATCAGTGTTTTTACAGTGATTGTAAGTGAAAACAAGTACCTAGCAGCAAATTAAAGAAGGGTCTTTCTTAGATTTTAAAATGGATTATAGTCATGCATTCACTGATGACCATTAGGAAAACCAGTGTTTTGACACTGATTGTAAGTCAAACCAAGTGCAGAGCACCCAATGAAACAATAAACTCGTTCAGTATTGAAAATTGAAAAAAGTATATTCACAGATCATTAGGTAATAACAGTGTTTTGACATTGAACCTAAGTGAAAATAATTGCTTAGCAGCCAATTAAGCAGGTAATTTTCTTAAATTTTTAAAATGGGATACTTCAGTGCATTCACAGAGCGTTTCCTAAAAGCAGTGTTTGGTTATTGATTGTAAGTGAAAACAAGTTCATTGCAAACAATTAAACCAGTAACTAGCTTAGTTTTTAAAACTGAATATCCTGGTGCATTCACAGACTATTAGTTAAAACCAATGTATTGGCAATGATTGCAAATGAATTAAAACACGTGTTTTGACATTGATTGTAAGTGAAATCAAATTCATTATAGTCAATTAAGCAAGTAACTTCCTTACTTTTTAAATCTCAATATCCTGTTGCACTCAGAGAATGCTAGGTAAAACTAGTGTTTTCACATTGTTTGTAAGAGAAAACAAGTGCCTAGAAGCCTATTACATAGGTAACTTGTTTTTTTTTAAAACTGAATACTGAGGTGCATTTACAGAGCTTTGGTGAAACCAGTATTGCCACATAAATTGTAAGTGAAAACTTGTGTATGAACCAAATAAACAAGTAACTAGCTAAGTTTTTAAATGAGTATCCTGGTGTACTCACAGAACATTATGTAGATCCAGAGTTTTACTTTGACTGTAATTGAAAACAAGGGAGTAGCAGGCAATGAAACAAGAAACTTGCATAGTTTTCAAAACTGAAGAAAAATGCATATTCATAGAGAATTAGGTAAAACAAGTGTTTTATGTTTTATTTTAAGGAAAAACACATCCATAGAAGCCAATTAAACAAGTAATTTCCTTAGGTTTTAATAGTGAATATCCTAGTGCATTCACAGAGTGGTAGGTCAGACCAGTTTGATTGTAAGTGAAAACAAGTTCCTTTCAGTCAATTAAGTAAGTAAATTGCTTGGTTTATCAAAGTGAATATCCTGGGGCATTCACAGTGTGTTCATTAAAACCAGTGTTTTGACATTGCTTGTAAGTGAAAGCAAGTGCATAGCAGCCAATGTAACAAGAAACTTGCATTGTTTTAAAAACTGAGGAACAATGTATATTCACAGAGCATTAGGTGAAATCAGTGTTTTGACATTGACTGTAAGTGAAAACAAGGGCATAGGCAGCTAATTAAGCAAGTATCTTACTTAGTTTTTAAAACTGGATCTCCTGTTGCATTCACAGTCTGTTAGGTAAAACCAGGGTTTTGACATTGACTGTATGTGAAAATAAGTGACAAATCACTGCTTAAACTTACCTCTCAGTGAATGCACTGAAACAATTTTTTTCAAAACCAATCTAGTTACTTGTTTAACTGGTGGCTATGTCCTTGTTTTCCCTTACAATGTCTATCATACCACTGCATTACCTAATGCTGAGTGAATTTCCCAGGAACGTAGTTTTGAAATCCAAGCCCATAACTTGTTCATTGAACACCAATGCACCTGATTTCACTTACATTTAATATCTACAGATTGCTTTCACCTAATGCTCTCTAACTGCACCAAGATCATCAGTTTTGGAAAGCAAGGAATTCACTTCTTTATTTGGCTCCTGCACATGGTTTTTCTTTACTGTCAATGCCAAATCACTGCTATTTCCTAACACTCTGTGAATACACTGGGATCATCAGGTTTCAAAACCAAGCAAGTTACTTCTTTAACTCATGCCTATGACCATTTTTTTAGTTAAAATCAATACTCAATCACAGGTATTATCTAATGATTTGTGAATACATCAGGATGATCAGTTTTCCACACCAAGTAATTTACTTGTTTAACTGGTGGCTATGCCCTTGTTTTCACTTACAATCAAGGGCAAGTCAGTGGTTTTCCATAATGCTCTATGATGGCATCAGATACTTTATTTTGGAAAACCAACATATTTCTTCATTTAATTCAATGCTGCTCACTTGTTTTCAATTATAAGCAATGTTAAATCAATGCTTAAACCTACCACTCTGGAAATGCACTGAAATGTAAGTTTTACAAACCAAGACAGTTACTTATTTAACTGGTGGCTATGCCCTTGTATTCCATTATAGTGCCTGTTAAATCACTGCTTTTACCTAACACTGAGTGAACACTCCATGATCTTCAGTTTTGAAATCCAAGCCCATTACTTGTTCAATTGATGCCAATGCATCTGTTTTCACTCAAGAAAGTTACTTCTATATTTGGCTGCTTCACCCTGGTTTTCACTTAAGGTCAAACCAATTCACTGCTATTACATAACATCTGTGAATGCACCACAATCATCAGTTTTCAAAACCAAGCAAGTTACTTTGTTAACCCATGGCTATGCCCTTTTTTCAGTAACAAACAATGGTAAATACCTAAAGCTTTCTGAATGCAACAGGATGATCAGATTTCTAAACCAAGAAATTTACTTGTTTAACACATGCATATGGCTTTGCTTTGAGTTACAATGAATGGCAAATCACTGCTAGTACCTAACATTCTGTGAATGCCCCAAGAACATCACAATACAAAACCAAGCAAGTTATTTGTTTAACTGGTGGCTATGCCCCTTTTTTTAAAACTTGGAGACAGTGGCAAGTCAGTTGTTTTCCCTAATGCTCTATGAGAGCACCAGATAATTTATTTTCAGAAACCAACATATTTCTCCATTTATTCAATGCTGCACAATTATTTTCAGTTACAAAGAAGGTTAAATCAATGCTTATACCTAACACTCTGGGAATGCACCTTGAACATCAGGTTTCAAAACCAAACCAGTTACTTGTTCAAATGCTGGCTATGTCATTCTTTTCCCTTACAAGGCATGTCAAAGCACTGCTTTTACCTAACACTGAGTGAATGCACTGGGATCTTCTGTTTTGAAATCCAAGCCCATTACATGGTCAATTGACATCAATGCACCTGTTTTCACTTACAATCAATGTCTAGAGATTGCTTTCATTTAATGCTCTCTAACTGCACCAAGATCATCATTATTGGAATGCAAGCAGGTTACTTCTTTATTTGGCCGCTGCACCTTTATTTTCATTTACAGTCAATACCAAATCTATGCAATTACCCAACACTCTGTGAATGCACATGGATCAGCAGTTTTCAATACCAAGCAAGGTACTTCTTTAACTCATATCTATGACCATTTTTTTCAGTTACAATCACTGCCAATTCCCTGCTATTACCTAATGCTCTGTGAATGCACCAGGATCATCAGTTTTCAAAGCCAATCAATTTACTTCTTTAACTCATGGCTATGCCCTTGTTTTCAGTTACAATCAATGGCAAATCACTGGTATTACCTAACACTTTGTAAATGCACCAGGATCATCAGTTTTCTGTACCAAGAAAGTTACTTGTTTAAATCGTGACTATGACCTTATTTTCAGTTTAATGAATGCCAAATCACTGCTATTACCTAATGCTCTGTGAATGCAACAGGATCATCAGTTTTCTGTACCAAGCAAGTTACTTGTTTAACTGGTGGCTATGCCCTTGTTTTCATTTACAATCAATGGCAAGTCAGTGGTTTTCCATAATGCTCTATGAAGGCACAAAATACTTTATTTGGAAACCCAACATATTTCTCCCTTTTATTCAATGCTGCACACTTGTTTTTGGTTACAATCAATGTCAAATCATGGATTATACCTAATATTTTGTGAATATACTGAAATAAAAATTTTCAAAACCAAGCCAGTTACTTGTTTAACTGGTGACTATGCCCTTTTTTGCCCTTGCAATGCCTGTCAAATCACTACGTTTACCTAACACTGAGTGAATGCACCAGGATCTTCTGTTTTGAAATCCAAAACTCTTACTTGTTCAATTGACATCAATGCACCTATTTTAACTTACAATCAATGTCTGGAGATTGCTTTCATCTTATGCTCTCTCACTGCACCTAGTTCATCAGTTTTGGAAAGCAAGCAAGTTACCTCATTATTTGGCTGATGCACCCCAGTTTTCAAGTACAGTCAATACCAAATCACTGCTCTTACCTAATGCTCTGTGAATGCACCAGGATCAGCAATTTTCAAAACCAAACAAGTTACTTCTTTAACTCATGGCTATGCCCATTTTTTTTCAGTTACAATCACTGCCAAATCCCTGCAATTATGGAATGTTCTGTGATTGCATAAGGATCATCAGTTTTCAAAGCCAAGCAAGTTACTTATTTAACTCATGGCTATGCCCTTGTTTTCATTTAAAATCAATTTCAAGTCAGTGGTTTTCCCTAATTCTCTATGACAGCAACTGATACTTTATTTGGAAAACCAACATATTTTATTCAATGCTGCACACTTCTTTTCAGTTACAATCAATGTCAAATTGCTACTTAAACTTACCTCTCAGGGAATGCACTGAAACATTAGCTTTCAAAACCAAGCCAGTTACTTATTTAACTGGTGTCTATGCCCTTGTTTTCCAGTACAATGCCTGTTAAATCCCTGCTTTTACCTAATACTGAGTGAATGCTCCATGATCTTCAGTTTTGACATCCAAGCCAATTACTTGTTCAATTGACACCAATGCACCTTTTTTCACTTACAATCAATGTCTACAGATTTCTTTCACCTAATGCTCTCTAACTGCACCAGGATCATCAGTTTTGGAAAGCAAGAAAGTTACTTCTATATTTGGCTGCTTCACCCTGGTTTCACTTAAGGTCAATACCAAATCACTGCTATTACCTAATGCTCTGTGAATGCACCAGTATCATCACTTTTAGAAGTCAAACAACTTACTTATGCAACTCAAGGCTATGCCCTTGTTTTCAGTATCAATCAATACTAAATCACTGCTATTACCTAATGCTCTTTGAATGCACCAGGATCATCAGTTTTCAAATCCGAATAAGTTACCTGTTTAACTGGTGGCTATGCCCTTGTTTTCACTTATAATAAATGGCAAGGCAGTGGTTTTCCCTAATGCTCTATGAAGGCACCAGATACTTTATTTGAAAAACCAACATATTTCTTCCTTTTATTCAATTTTGCACACTTGTTTTCAGTAACAATCAATGTCAAATCACTGCTTATACCTGACATTCTGGGAATGCACCGGGAACATCAGATTTCCAAAGCAAGCCTGTTACTTGTTCAGTTGAAATCTATGTACCTCTTTTCAATTATATTGAATGTCCAGAAAATACTTTAACCTAATGCCCTGTAACTGCACCAATATCATCAGTTTTGGAAAGTAAGCAGTTACTTCTTTATTTGGCTGCTGTCCCCTGTTTTTCACTTGCAGTAAATTTCAAATAACTGCTATTACCTAATGCTCTGTGAATACACCAGGATCATCAGTTTTCCTAATGAAGCAATATACTTCTTTAACTTCTGGATATGCCCTTGTTTTCAGTTACAATCAATATCAAATCAGTGTTCTTACCTAATGCTCTGTGAATGCATCAGGATAATGTGTTTTCAAAGCCAAGGAAGTTAGTTGTTTAACTGGAGGCAATGCCTTTGTTTTCTGTTACCATGTCTGTCAAATCATTGCTTATACCTAAGGCTTAGTGAAAGCCCCAAGAACTTCAGTTTTGAAATCCAGACCATTAATTGTTCTAGTGACACCAATGTGCCTGTTTTCACTTACATTCAATGTCTACAGATTACTTTCACCTAATTATCAGTAACTGCACTAAGATCATCAGTTTTGGAAAGCAAGCAAGTTACTCCTTTATTTCGCTGCTGCACCCCGGTTTTCGCTTTCACTCAATGCCAAATCACTGTTATTACCTAACACTCTGAGGATGCACCAGCTTCACCAGTTTTCCAAATGAAGCAACTTATTTCTTTAACTCGATCTATCCACTTTTTTCAGTTACAATCAATGCCAAATCACTGCTATTACCTAACACTCTGTGAATGCACCAGGATCATGAGTTTCAAAGCCAAGCAAGTTAATTGTTTAACTGGTAGCTATGCCCTTGTTTTCACTTACAATCAATGGCAAATCTGTGGTTTTCCCTAATGCTCTATGAAGGCACCACATACATTATTTTTGTAAATCAACATATTTCTTCCTTTTATTCAATACTGCACACTTGTTTTAAGTTGCAATCAATGTCAAATCACTGCTTATACCTAACATTCTGGGAATGCACCAGGAAAATCAATTTTCAAAACCTTCCAGTTACTTGTTTAACTGTTGGCTATGCACTTGTATTCCCTTAAAATGCCTATCAAAGAACTGCTTTTACCAAACGCTGTGTGAATACACCAGAATCTTCAGCTTTGAAATTGAAGTGCATTACTTGTTCAATAGACACCAATGCACTTGTTTTCACTTATAATCAATGTCTAGAGATTGCTTTCTCCTAATGCTCTGTAACTGCAACCAGATCATTTGTTTTGGAAAGCAAGAAAGTCACTTCTTTATTTGACTGCTGCACACTAATTTTCACTTACTTTCAATGCCAAATCACCTAATGCTCTGTGAATGCACCAAGATAATAAGTTTTCAAAGCCAAGCAAATTATTTGTTTAACTCTTGGCTATGTTCTTATTTTCAGTTACAATCAAAGCCAAACAACTCCTATTACCTAATGTTCTGTGAATGCATCAGGATCATCATTTTTCAAAGTCAAGCAAGTTACTTATTTAACTTGTGGCAATTCCCTTGTTTTCATTTAAAATCAATGGCAAGTCAGTGGTTATCCTTAATGCTCTAGGATGGCAACAGATAATTTATTTTGGATAACCAATATATTTCTTCCTTTTATTCAATGTGGCACAGTTCTTTTCAGTTACAATCATTGTCAACTCACTGCTTAATCCTACCATTCTAGGAATGCACTGAAACATCAGTTTTCAAAACCAAGCCAGTTACTTGTTTTACTGATGGCTATGATGTTGTTTTCCATTACAATGCCTGTTAAATCCCTGCTTTTACTTAACACTGAGTGAACACTCCATGATCTTCAGTTTTGAAATCCAAGGCTGTCATTTGTTCAATTGACACCAATGCACCTGTTTTCATTTACAATGTCTAGAGTTTGCTTTCTCCTAATGCTCTGTAACTGCAAGAAGATCATCTTTCTTGAAAAACAAGCAAGTCACTTCTTTATTTGGCTGCTGCACCCTGTTTTTCACTTACAGTCAATGCCAAATCACTGCTATTACCTAATCTTCTGTGAATGCACTGAGATGATCAGTTTCCAAGCCAAGCAATTTATTTGTTTGATTCATGGTTATGCCCTTTTTTTCAGTAAAAAAAACTATGCCAAACACCTGCTATTACCTAATGCTCTGTGAATGCATGAGGATCATCAGTTTACAAAGCGATGCAAGTTCCTTGTTCAACTTATGGCAATGCCCTTGTTTTCATTTACAATCAATGGCATATCAGGGGTGTTCCCTAATGCTCTAAGATGGCAACAGATAATTTATTTTTGGAAACCAACATATTTATTCCTTTTATTTAATGCTGCATACTTGTTTTCATTTACAATCAATGTTAAATCAATGCTTAAACGTAGCGCTCTGGGAATGCACTGAAACATCATTTTTAAAAACCAAGCCAGTTACATGTTTAACTGGTGGCTATGTGTAATTTTCTGTTACAATCAATATCAAATCACTCCTTATACATAACACCTGGGAATGCACTGTGAGCATCACTTTTCAAAACGAAGCCAGTTACTTCTTCAACTGGTGTCTCTGCTCTTGTTATACTTACAATGCCTGTCAAATCACTGCTTTTACCTAACACTGGTTGAATGCACCAGGGTCTTCAGTTTTGAAATCCTAGCCCATTACTTGTTCAATTGACACCAAGGTACCTGTTTTCACTTACAACAAAAGTCTAGAGATTGGATTCACCAAATTCTCTGTTACTGCACCAAGAGCATCAGTTTTAGAATGGAAGCAAGTCACTTCTTTATTTGGCTGCTGCACCTGGTTTTCATTTACACTCAATGCAAATCACTGCTCTTCCTTAACATTCTGTGAATGCACCAGAATCATCAGTGTCCCAAACAAAGCTAGTTCCTTCTCTAACTCATGGCTACGCCCTTTTTTCAGTTACAATCAATGCCAAATCACTGGTATCACCTAATGATTTGTGAATGCACCAGGTTCAGCAGTTTACAAAACCAAGCAAGTTACTTGTTTAATTCATGGCTATACCCTGGTTTTCAGTGGTTTATCTTTGCTAAATCACTGCTAATACCTAACACTCTGGTAATGCACCAAAACATCAGTTTTCAAAACCAAGCCAGTTACTTGCTCAACTGGTGACTATGCCCTTGTTTTCCCTTACAATGCCTGTCAAACCACTGCTTTCAAGTAACTCTAAGGGAAAGTCCCAGGATCTTCAGTTTTGAAATCCAGTTCATTACTTGTTCAATTGACTTAAATGCACCTGTTTTCACTTACAATCATGATCTCCAGATTGCTCCACTAATGCTCTGTAACTGCACCAAGATCATCAGTTTTGGAAAGCAAGCAGGTTATTTCTTTCCTTGGCTGCTGTACCCTGATTTTCACTTACAGTCAGTGCCAGATCACTGCTATTACCTAATGCTCTGTGAATGCACCAGGATCATCAGTTTTCAAAACCAAGCATTTTTTTCAGTTAAAATCAATTCCAAATCACTGTTATTTCATAATACACAGTGAATGTACCAGGATCATCAGTTTTCCAAAGGAAGCATATTCCTTAACTGCTTGCTTTGACCTTGTGTTCAGTTACAATCAATGTGCCAGGATCATCTATTTTCAAAGCCAAGAAAGTTACTTGTTTAACTGGTGGCTATGCCTTGTATTCACTTTCAATCAATGGCCAATTGGTGGTATTCCCTAATTCTCTGAGAGCACCAGATATTTTATTTTGTAAAACCAACACATTACTTCTTTTTAAGTAATGCTGCACTCTTTTATTCAGGTCAAACCAACATGAAATCAGTGCTATTACCTAATATTCTGAGAATGCACCAGGAACATCAGTTTTCAAAACCAATGCAGTTAATTTTTAAATCCTGGCTCTGCCCTTGTTTTCCCTTACAATGCCTTTCAAACCACTGCTTTTACCTAATCCAGAGTGAATGCACAAGGATCTTCAGTTTTGAAATCCAAGCCCATTACTTGTTTGATTGACACCAATGCACCTGTTTTCACTCACAATAATTTTCTACAGACTGCTATCAGCTAATTCTCTGTAACTGCAACAAGATCATCCATTTCAGAAAGACAGAAAATTACTTCTCTATGTGGCTGCTGCACCCTCATTTTCACTTACAGTCAATGCCAAATCACTGTGATTTCCTAACACTCTGTGAATGCACCAGTATCATTCATTTTCCAAATGAAGCAAGTTCCTTCTTTAACTCGTGGGTATTCCTTTTTTCTCAGTTACAACCAATGACAAATCTCTGGTAATACCTAATGCTTTGTGAATGCACCAGGATCATCAGGTTTCAAAAACAAGCCAGTTACTTGTTTAACTGGTGGCTATGCCATTGTTTTCCCTTACAAAGCAGTTCTAATCACTGCTTTTACCTATCAATGAGTGAATGCAACAGGACTTTCAGTTTTGATATCCAAATTTTTACTTATCAATTGACACCAATGCACCTGTTTTCACTTACAATCAATGTCTACATATTGTTTTCACCTAACACTCTGTAACTGCACCTAGTTCATCAGTTTTGGAAAGAAAGGAAGTTACTTCTTTATTTCACTGCTGTACCCTGATTTTCACTTGTAGGTAATGCCAAATCGCTGGTGTTACCTAATGCTCTGTGAATGCACCAGGATCATCATTTTTCCAAACCAAGCAAGTTACTTCTTTAACTCCTGGCTATGTTCTTTTTTTCAGTTACAATCAATGCCAAATCAGTGCTATTACCTAATGCTCTGTGAATGCACAAGGATCATCAGTTTTGAAAACCAAGCAAGTTACTTCTTTAACTCGTGGCTATGCTCTTTTTTCACTTCAAATCCATGGCAAATCACTGGTATTACTTAAAGTTTTGTGAATGAACCAGGATCATGAGTTTTTAAAACAAAGCAATTTACTTGTTTAACTGGTGGCTATGCCCTTGTTTTCACTTAAAATCAATGGCAATTCAGTGGTTTGCCATAATTCTCTATGAGGGTAGCAGATACTTTATTTTGGAAAACCAACATATTTCTTCCTTTTATTCAATGCTGCACACTTCTTTTCAGTTACAATCAATGTCAAATCAATGATATTACCTACCACTCTGGGAATGCACTGGGAATATCATTTTTCAAAACTGAGACTGTTACTTGTTTAACTGGTGGCTGTGTCCTTGTTTTCCCTTACAATGCCTGTCAACCACTGCTTTTACTAATGCTAAGTGAATGCACTTGGATCTTAATTTTTGAAATCCATGCCTGTTACTAGTTCAATTGACACCAATGCACATGTTTTCACTTACAATCAATTTCTACAGATTGCTTTCACCTAATGCTCTGTAACTGCAACAAGATCATCAGTTTTGAAAGCAACAAAGTTACTTCTTTACTTCACTGCTGCACCCCTGTTTTCACTTAGAGTCAATAACAAATCACTGGTATTACCTAATGCTCTGTGAATGCACCAGGAACATCAGTTTTCAAAGACAAGCAAGTTAATTGTTTAATTCATGGAATGCTCTTGTATTCAATTAAAATCAATGGTAAATCACTGATATTACCTTACACTCTGTGAATGCAGAAGGATCTTCAGCTTTCAAAATGCAGCAAGTTACTTCTTTAACTCATGGCTATGCCTTTTTTTCAGTAACAATCAATGCCAAATCACCGCTATTTCTTAATGCTCTGTGAATGCACAAGAATCATCAGGTTTCAAAGCCAAACAAGTTACTTGTTTAACTGGTGGCTATGCCCTTTGTTTTCACTTACAATCCATGGTGTCAGTGGTTTTTCATAATGCTATATGAGGACACCAGATACTTCAATTTGGAACACCAACATATTCTTCCTTTTATTCAATGCTGCACACTTGTTTTAAGCTATGACAAACAACAAATCACTGCAATTACCTAATGTTCTTTGAATGCACCAGGATCATCAGTTATTAAGTGAAGCAAGTTACTTGTTTAACTGTTGGCTAAGCCTTTGTTTTCTGTTACATTCAATGCCAAATCATTGCTATTACCTAATGCTCTGTGAATGCATGATGATCATCAGTTTTAAAAGCCAAGCAAGTTACTTCACTAATTCCTGGCTATGCCCTTGTTTTCAGTTTCAATCAATGCCTAATCGCTGTTATAACTTAATGCTCTGTGAATGCACCAGATTCCTCATTGTTAAAGCCAAGCAAGTTACTTGTTTAACTGCTGGCTATGCCCTTGTTTTCATGTACAATCAATGGCAAATCTGTGATTTTAATTAAAACTGTATGAAGGCACCAGATACTTTATTTTTGAAAAACCAACATATTACTTCCTTTTATTCAATGTTGTACATTTGTTTTCAGTTACAATCAATGTCAAATCACTGCTTGTACCTAACACTTTGGGAATGCACCAGGAACATTAATTTTCAAAACCAAGCCATTTACTTGTTTAACCGGTACCTCCACCCTTCTAATCCCTTACAATGCCTGTCAAGTCACCGTTTTTACCTAACACTCAGTGAATGCAAGAGGATATTCACTTTTGAAAAACAAGTCCGTTACTTGTAGAATTGACACCAATGCACCTGTTTTCACTTCCAATCAATGTCTAGAGATTGGTTTCACCCAATGCTCTGTAACTGCACCAAGATCATCAGTTTTCAAAGCCAAGCCAGTTACTTGTTTAAATCGTGGTTATGCCCCTTTTTTCAGCTGCAATCAATGCCTAATTACTGCTATTACCTAACGCTCCATGAATGCACCAGGTCTCAGATTTCAAAGCCAAGCAAGTTACTTCTCTAACACGTGGCTATGTCCTTCTTTCTCTTACCCTCAGTGCCAAATCACTGCTATTACCTAATGCTCTGTGAATGCACTAGGATCATCAGTTTTCCAAACCAAGCAAGTTACTTCATTAACTCATGTCTATACCCTTTTTCCAGTTACAATCAATGGCAAATCACTGGCATTACCTAACATTTTCTGAATTCACCAGGATCGTTAGTTTTCAAAACCAAGCAAGTTACTTCTTTAATGCTGACTATGCCCTTGTATTCACTTAGAATCAATGCCAAATCACTGGTATTAACTAAGACTCTTTGAATGCACTAGGTTCATCAGATTTCAAAGCCAAGCAAGTTACTTCTTTAACTCATTGCTATGCCCTTGTTTTCAGTTACACTAAGTGGCAAGTCACTGCTATTACTTAACACTTTCTGAATGCAGCAGGATCCCCAGTTTGCAAAGCCAAGCAAGTACTTGTCTAACTGGTGGCTATGCCCTGGTTTTCATTTAGAATCAACGGCCAGTCAGTAGAGTTCCATAATGCTCTATGAGGGCACCAGATACTTTACTTTGGAAAACCAAAATATTTCATCCTTTTAATCAATGCTGCACACTTGTTTTCAGTTACAATCCATGTCATATCACTGCTATTACCTAACACTCTGGGAAAGCACTGGGAACAGCAGTTTTCAAAAGCAAGCCAGTTACTTGTTTAAATGGTGGCTAAGCCCTTTTTTCCCCTTACAATGCTAGTCAAATCACTGCTTTTATCTAACACTGAGTGAATGCCCCAGGATCTTCAGTTTTGAAACCCAAGGCCCTTACTTGTTCAATTGACAACAACTCACCTGTTTTCACTTACTATCAAGGTCTATAGATTGCTTTCACCTAATGTTCTGTAACTGCACCAAGACCATCAGGTTTTGAAAGCAATAAAGTTACTTCTTTATTTTTCTGCTGCACCCTTTTTTTCACTTACAGTCAATGCAAAATCCCTACTATTACCTAATGCTCTGTGAATGCACCAGGATCATCAGTTTTCCAAACCAAGCAAGTTACTTCAATAACTCGTGGCTATACCCTTTTCTCAGTTACAATCAATGACAAATCACTGGTATTACCTAACCTTTTCTGAATGCACCAGGATCATCAGTTTTCAAAACCAAGTAAGTTACTTCTTTAATGCTGACTTTTCCCTAGTATTCACTTACAACCAATGCCAAATCACTGCTATTACCTAATGCTCTGTGAATGCACCAGGATCATCAGTTTTCAAAGGCAAGCATGTTACTACTCTAACTCATGGCTATGTCCTTTTAATTCAGTTACAATCAAGGCCAAATCACTGCTATTACCTAATGCTCTGTGAATGCACCAGGATTACGTGTTTCAAAGCCAAGCAAGCTACTTGTTTAAAAAGTGGATATGCCCTCTTTGTCAGGTACAATCAATGCATAATCACTGCTATTACCTAACACTCTGTGAAGGTACCAGGAGTGTCAGTTTTTAAGCCATGCAAGTAACTTGTTTAACTTGTGGCTTTGTACTTGTTTTCAGGTACAGACACTACCAAATCACTGATATTACTTAGCACTCTGTGAATGCACCAGTATCATCAGTTTACAAAACCAAGAAAGTTACTTGTTTAACTGCTGGCTCTGCCCTTGTTTTCACTTACAATCAATGGGAAGTCAAGTGGTTTTACCTAATGCTCTATGAAGGCATCAGATACATTATTTTTGAAAACCAGCTTATTTCTTCCTTTTATTCAATGCTGCACAGTTGTTTTCAGTTACAATCACTGACAAATCACTGCTTATAACTAACACTCTGGGAATGCACCTGAAACATCAGTTTTCAAAATCAAGGCAGTTACTTGTTTAATTGGTGGCCCTGACCTTGTTTTCCCTTACATTGCCTGTCAAATCACTGCTTTTACCTAACACTGAGTGAATGCTCCAAGATCTTCAGTTTTGAAATCCAAGCCCATAACTTGTATCAATTGACACCAATGCACCTGTTTTCACTTACAATCAAAATCTAGAGTTTGGTTTCACCTAATGCTCTGTAACTGCACCATGATCCTCAGTTTTGGAAAGCAAGCAAGTTACTTATTCATTTGGGTGCTGCTCCCTTGTTTTCAGTTAAAAACACTGCCAAATCACTGCTATTACCTAACTCTCTGTGAATGCACCATGACCATCAGATTTCAAAGCCAAGCAGGTAACTTTTTAACTCATGGCTATGCCCTTGTTTCAGTTTTGAACACTGCCAAATCACCGCTATTACCTATCACCCTGTGAATGCACAGGTATCATCAGTTTTCAAAGCCAAGCAAGTTTCCTGTTTAACTGCTGGCTATGCCCTTGTTTTCACTTACAATCAATGGCAAGTCAGTGGCTTTCCCTAATGCTCTAAGAAGGCATGAGATATTTTCTTTTGGAAAATCAACAAATTTCTTCCTTTTATTCAATGCTGCACATTTTTTTCAGTTACTATCAATGTCAAACCACTGCTTATACCTAACACTCTGGGAAATCACTGAAACATCAGCGTTCAAAACCAAGCCAGTTACTTGTTTATCTGGTGGCTATGTCCTTATTTTTCCTTACACTGCCTGTCAAACCACTACTTTTTCCTAATTCTGAGTGAATGTACCAGGATCTTCAGTTTTGAAATGCAAGCCCGTTACTTGCACAATTGATAGCAATGCAAATGATTTCACTTGCAATAAATGTTTCAATTTTGGTTTCATGAAATTCATTGTTACTGCCCCAAGATCATCAGTTTTAGAATGCAAGCAAGTCACTTCTTTATTTGGCTGCTGCACCTGGTTTTCATTTACCCTCAATGCCAAATCACTGCTCATCCTTAACACTCTGTGAATGCACCAGAATCATCAGTGTTCCAAACAAAGCAAGTTTCTTCTTTAACTCGTGGCTATGCCCTTTTGTGTTACAACCAATGCCAAATCACTGGTATCACCTAATTATTTGTGAATGCACCAGGTTCAGCAATTTTCAAAACCAAGCTAGTTACTTGTTTAATTCGTGGCTATACCCTGGTTTTCAGTTGTTACATTTGCCAAATCACTGCTAATACCTAACACTCTGGTAATGCACTGAAACATCAGTTTTCAAACCAAGTCAGTTACTTGTTTAACTGTTGGATATGCCCTTGTTTTCTCTTACAATGCCTGTCAAACCACGGTATTTTCCTAATGCTGAGTGAATGCAACAGGATCTTCAGTTTTGAAATCCAAGTGCATTACTGCTTCAATTGATAACAATGCACCTGTTTTCACTTACAATCAATAACGACAAATTGCTTTCACATAATGCTCTGTGTCTGCACTAAGATCATCAGTTTTGGAAAGCAAGCAAGTTACTTCCTCATTTGACTGCTGCACCCTGGTTTTCACTTACAGCCAATGCCAAATCACTGCTATTACTTGTTTAACTGGTGGCTATGCCTTGTATTCACTTTCAATCAATGGCCAATTGTTGGTTTTCCCTAATTCTCTGAGAGCACCAGATATTTTATTTTGTAAAACCAACACATTACTTCTTTTTAAGTAATGCTGCACTCTTATTCAGGTCAAACCAACATGAAATCAGTGCTATTACCTAATATTCTGGGAATGCATCAGGAACATTAGTTTTCAAAACCAACTCAGTTAATTTTTAAATCCTGGCTCTGCCCTTGTTTTTCCTTACAATGCCTTTCAAACCACTGCTTTTACCTAATCCAGAGAGAATGCACAAGGATCTTCAGTTTTGAAATCCAAGCCCGTTACTTGTTTGATTGACTCCAATGCACCTGTTTTCACTCACAATAATTTTCTACAGACTGCTATCAGCTAATTCTCTGTAACTGCAACAAGTTCATCCATTTCGGAAAGACAGAAAGTTACTTCTCTATGTGGCTGCCGCACCCTCATTTACACTTAGAGTCAGTGCCAAATCACTGTGATTTCCTAACACTCTGTGAATGCACCAGTATCATTCATTTTCCAAATGAAGCAAGTTCCTTCTTTAACTCGTGGGTATTCCTTTTTTCTCAGTTACAACCAATGACAAATCTCTGGTAATACTGAATGCTTTGTGAATGCACCAGGATAATCAGTTTTCAAAAACAAGCGAGTTACTTGTTTAACTGGAGGCTATGCCCTTGTTTTCCCATACAAAGCAGGTCTAATCACTGCTTTTACCTACCAATGAGTGAATGCACCAGGACCTTCAGTTTTGAAATCCAAATTTTTACTTATCAATTGACACCAATGCACCTGTTTTCACTTACAATCAATGCCTACAGATTTTTTCCCCTAACACTCTGTAACTGCACCTAGTTCATCAGTTTTGGAAAGATAGGAAGTTACTTCTTTATTTCACAGCTCTACCCTGATTTTCACTTGTAGGTAATGCCAAATCGCTGGTGTTACCTAATGCCCTGTGAATGCACCAGGATCATCACTTTTCCAAACCAAGCAAGTTACTTCTTTAACTCCTGGCTATGCTCTTTTTTTCAGTTATAATCAATGCCAAATCAGTGCCATTACCTAATGCTCTGTGAATGCACCAGGATCATCAGGTTTCAAAGCCAAGGAAATTACTTGTTTAACTGGTAGCTATACCCTTGTCGTCACTCAAAATCAATGACCAGTCACTGGTTTTCCTGAATGCTCTATGAGGACACCAGATAATTTACTTTGAAAACCAACAGATTTCTTCCTTGTATTCAATGCTGCACACTTGTTTACAGTTACAATCAAAGTGAGTTCACTGCTATTACCTAACACCCTGGGAATTCCATGGGAACATCTGGTTTCAAAACCAAGCTAGTTACTTGTTTAAATGATGGCTATGCCCTTGTTTTTTCTTACAGTGCCTGTTAAATCATTGCTTTTACCTAACACTGAGTGAATGCCCCAGGATATTCAGGTTTGAAATTCAAGTACATAACATGTTCAATTGACACCAATGCACCAGGTTTCACTTCCAATCAATGTCTACAGAGTGCTTTTAACTAATGCTCTGTAACTTCACCAAGATCAGTTTTAGAAAGCAAGCAAGTTCCTTTATTTGGCTGCTGCACCCTGGTTTTCACTAAATGTCAAAGCCAAATCACAGCTATAACCTCATGCTCTGTGAATGCACAAGGATCATCAGTTTTGAAAACCAAGCAAGTTACTTCTTTAACTCATGGCTATGCTCTTTTTTTCACTTCAAATCCATGGCAAATCACTCGATTTACCTAAAGTTTTGTGAATGAACCAGGATCATGAGTTTTTAAAACAAAGCAATTTACTTGTTTAACTGGTGGCTATTGCCCTTGTTTTCACTTAAAATCAATGGCAATTCAATGGTTTGCCGTAATGCTCTATGAGGGTAGCAGATACTTTATTTTGGAAAACCAACATATTTCTTCCTTTTATTCAATGCTGCACACTTCTTTTCAGTTACAATCAATGTCAAATCAATGATATTACCTACCACTCTGGGAATGCATTTTTCAAAACTGAGACTGTTACTTGTTTAACTGGTGGCTGTGTCCTTGTTTTCCCTTACAATGCCTGTCAACCACTGCTTTTACTAATGCTAAGTGAATGCACTTGGATCTTAATTTTTGAAATCCATGCCTGTTACTAGTTCAATTGACACCAATGCACATGTTTTCACTTACAATCAACTTCTACAGATTGCTTTCACCTAATGCTCTGTAACTGCAACAAGATCATCAGTTTTGAAAGCAAAGGCACTTACTTCTTCACTTCACTATTACAACCTTGTTTTCACTTAGAGTCAATAACAAATCACTGGTATTACCTAATGGTCTGTGAATGCACCAGGAACATCAGTTTTCAAAGCCAAGCAAGTTAATTGTTTAATTCATGGAATGCTCTTGTATTCAATTTAAATCAACGGTAAATGACTGGTATTACCTAACACTCTGTGAATGCAGAAGGATCTTCAGCTTTCAAAATGCAGTAAGTTACTTCTTTAACTCATGGCTATGCCTTTTTTTCAGTAACAATCAATGCCAAATCACTGCTATTTCATAATTCTCGGTGAATGCGTGAGAATCATCATGTTTCAAAGCCAAGCAAGTTACTTCACCCATGGCTATGCCCTTGTTTCCAGTTACAATCAATGCCAAATGACTGCTATTACCTAATGCTCTGTGAATGCACCAGGATCATCAGTTTTCAAAGCCAAGCCAGTTACTTCACTAACTCATGCCTAGGCTCTTCTTTTCAGTTTCAATCAATGCCTAATTGCTGCTATTACTTAATGCTCTGTGAATGCACCGGATACATCATTGTTAAAGCCAAGCAAGTTAGTTGTTTACTTACATTCAATGGCAAGCCTGTGATTTTAATTAAAACTGTATGAAGGCACCAGATACTTTATTTTGGAAAAATCAACACATTTCTTCATTTTATTCAATGAAGCACATTTTTTTTCACTTACTATTGATGTCAAACCACTGCTTATACTAGCACTCTGGGAAATCACTGAAACATCAGAGTTCAAAACCAAGCCAGTTATTTGTTTATCTGGTGGCTATGCCCTTTTTTCCCTTACACTGCCTGTCAAACCACTACTTTTACCTAATGCTGAGTGAATGTACCAGGATCTCCAGTTTTGAAATGCAAGCCCGTTACTTGCACAATTGATAGCAATGCACATGTTTTCACTTGCAAACAATGTTTAGATTTTGGTTTCACCAAATTCTTTGTTACTGCCCCAAGATCATCAGTTTTAGAATGCAAGCAAGTCGCTTCTTTATTTGGCTGCTGCACCTTGTTTTCATTTACACTCAATGCCAAATCACTGCTCATCCTTAACACTCTGTGAATGTACAAGAATCATCAGTGTTCCAAACAAAGTGAGTTTCTTCTTTAACTCATGGCTATGCCCTTTTGTGTTACAATCAATGCCAAATCACTGGTATCACCTAATTACTTGTGAATGCACCAGGTTCAGCAATTTTCAAAACCAAGCTAGTTACTTGTTTAATTCATGGCTATACCCTGGTTTTCAGTTGCTACATTTGCAAAACTGCTAATACCTAACACACTGGTAATGCTCCAAAATATCAGTTTTCAAAACCAAGCCAGTTAATTAACTGTTGCAAATGCCCTTGTTTTCTCTTACAATGCTTGTTAAACCACCGTATTTTCTTAATGCTGAGTGAATGCAACACGATTTTCAGTTTTGAAATCCAAGCCTGCTACTTGTTCAATTGACACCAATGCACCTGTTTTCACTTAGAATCAATGTGTATAGATTGGTTTCACCCAATGCTCTGTAACTGCACCAAGATCATCAGTTTTGGAAAGCAATCAAGTTACTTCTTTATTAGGGTACTGCACACTTGTTTTCACTTCCAGTCAATGCCAAATCACTGCTATTACCTAACACTCTGAGAATGCACCAGGATCATCAGTTTTAAAAACCAATCAAGTCACTTACCTAACCCTTGGCTATGCCCTTTTTCTCAGTTAGTAACACTGCTGAATCACTGCTACCTAATGCTGTGTGAATGCACCAGCATCATCAGTATTCAAAGCCAAGTAAGGTAATTCTCTAACTCATGTCTATGCCCTTTTTACAGTTTCAAACACTGCCAAATCACTGTTATTACCTAATGCTCTGTGAATGCACCAGCACCATCAGTGTTCAAAGACAACCAAGTAACTTGTTTAACTCATGGCTATGTCCTTGATTTCAGTTACAATCAATGGTAAATCACTGCTAATACCTAATACTCTGTGAATGCACCAGGGTCCTCAGGTTTTAAAGCCAAGCAAGTCTCTTATTTTACTGTTGGCTATCACCTCCTTTTGACTTACAATCAAGGACAAGTCAGTGGTTTTACCTAATGCACTATGAAGGCACCAGATTCTTTATTTTGGAAAGCCAACATATTTCTTCTTTGTATTCAATGCTGCACAGTTGTTTTCAGTTACAATCAATGTCAAATCACTACTTATACCTAACACCTGGGAATGCACTGGGAGTATCAGTTTTCAAAACCAAGACAGTTCCTTGTTTAACTGGTGGCTCTGCCCTTGTTTTCCCTTACATGTCTGTCAAATCTCTGCTTTTACCTAACACTGAGTGCATGCATCAGGATCTTCAGTTTGGAAATCCAAGCTTGTTACTTGTTCAATTGACACAAATTCACTTGTTTTCTCTTACAGTAAATGTCTAGATAATGGTTTCACCTAATGCTCTGTAACTGCACCAAGATCAACAGTTTTGGAATGCAAGTAATTTACTTTTTTATTTGGCTGCTGTACCCTTGTTTTCACTTACAGTCAATGCCAAATCACTGTTATAACCTAACGCTCTGTGAATGCATCGGAATTGTCAGTTTTCAAAGCCAAGCAAGTTACTTCTTGTGTTCATGGTTAGGTCTTTTTTTCAGTTACAATCAATGCCTAATGATTGCTACTACATGACACTCTTTAAATCCACCAGTTTCATCAGTATTTAAAGACAAGCAACTAACTTGTTTATCTCATGGCTATGCCCCCTTTTTCCATTACAAACACTACCAAATGACTGCTATAAACTAACACTCTGTGAATGCACCAGCATCATCAGTTTTCAAAAACAAGCAGGTTACTTGTTGAACTCATGGCTATCCCCTTGTTTTCAATTACAGTCAATAACAAATCACTGCTATTATGTAAATCACTGTGAATGCACCAGGTTCATCAGTTTTCAAAGCCAAGTAAGTTACTTCTCAAACTCATGGTTATGCCTTTTTTTTCAGTTACAATCAATGCCTAATCATTGCTATTACCTAATGCTCTCAGATTCCACCATGTTCTTCAGTTTTTAAAGAAAAGCAAGTAACTTGTTTAACTCATGGCTATGCCCATTTTTCAGTTACAATCAATGGCAAGTCAGTGGTTTCACCTAAAGCTCTATGAAGGCATGAAATTCTTTATTTTGGAAAACCAACATATGTCTTCCTTTTATTCAATCCTGCACAGTTGTTTTCAGTTACAATCAATGTCTAATAACTGCTTATACCTAACATTCTAGGAATGAACCTGGAACATCAGTTTTCAAAACCATGCCAATTACTTGTTTAACTGGTGGCTCTGCCTTTTTTTCACCAAAGAAAACCTGACAAATTACTGCTTTTACCTAACTCTGAGTGAATGCCACAGGATCTTCAATTTTGAAATCCAAGCCTCTAACTTGTTCAATTGACACCAAAGCACCTGTTTTCCCTTAGTCAATGATGAGAGATGGGTTTCACCTAAATCTCTCTAACTGCACAATGATCATCAGTTTTGGAAAGCAAGCAAGTAACTTCTTCATTTGGCTGCTGCACCCTTGTTTTCACTTACAGCCAATGCCAAACACAGCTATTACCCAATGGTCTGTGAATGCACCAGGATCATCTGTTTTCAAAGCCAAGAAAGGTACTCCTCTACTTCGTGGCTATGCCCTTTTTTCAGTTACAATCAATGCCTAATCACTGCTATTAACTAACGCTCTGTGAATGCACCAGGACCATCAGTTTTATGATCCAAGACTGTAACTTGTTCAATTGACAAAACTGCACCTATTTTCACTTACAATGTCTAGAGGTTGGTTTCACCTAATGCTCTGTAACTGCACCAGGATCATCAGTTTTGGAAAGCAAGCGAGTTGCTTCTTCATTAGGCTGCTGCAACCCTGTTTTCACTTACAGTCAATGCCAAATCACTGCTATTACCTACTGCTCTGTGGATGAATCTGGATCATCAGTTTTCAAAGCTAAGATAGTTACTTCTCTATACCGTGTCCATGCCCCCTTTTTCAGGTACAATCAGTGCCTAATCACTTCTATTACCTAACACTGTGTGAATGCACCAGCATCATCAGTTTTCAAAGCCAAGCCACTTAATTGTTTAAATCATGGATATGCCCCCTTTTTCCAGCTACAATCAATGCCTAATCACTGCAATTACCTAACAATCTGGGAATGCACCAATATCATAAGTTTTCAAAGCAAAGTTAGTTAATTCTCTAACTTGTGGCTATGCCCATTTTATCAGTTACAATCAATGCCTAATCACTGCTCTTACCTAACACTCTGCGAATGCACCAGGATCATCAGTTTTCAACCACAAGCAAGTAACTACTTAATCCCATGGATATGCCCTTGTTTTCACTTACAATCAATGGCAAGCCCGTGGTTTTACCTAATGCTCTATGAAGGCACCAGATACTGTATTTTGGAAAACCAACATATTTCTTCCTTATATTCAATTATGCACACTTGTTTTCAGTTACAATCAATGTCAAATCAATCCTTATGCCTAACACTCTGGAAATGCACCTGGAACATCAGTATTCAAAACCAAGCCAGTTCCTTGTTTACCTCAAGGCTCTGCTCTTGTTTTCCCTAACAATGCCTATCAAATCACTGCTTTTACCTAATGCAGAATGAATGCACCAGGAACTTCAGTTTTGAAGTCCTAGGCATTTACTAGTTTAATTGACACCAATGCACCTGTTTTCACTTACAATCAATGTCTAGAGATTGGTTTCACCTAAAGCTCTGTAATAGCACCAAGATCTTCAGTTTAGGAAAGCAAGCATGTTACTTCTTTAATTGGCTGTTGCACCATTGTTTTCACTTACAGTCAATGCCAAAGCACTGCTATTACCAAATGCTCTGTGAATGTACCAGGATCATCAGTTTTATAAACCAAGCAAGTTACTTCTCTAATTCATGGCTATGGCCTTTTTTCAGTGAGAAACACTGCCAAATCCCTGCTATTACCTAATGCTCTGTGAATGCACCAGAGTCATACATTTTCAAAGCCAAGCAAATTACTTGATGAAATTGTGGCTATGCCCTTGTTTTCAGTTTCAAACACTGCCATATCAGTGCTATTACATAATGCTTTGTCAATACTCCAGCATCATCAGTTTTCAAAGATAAGGTAGTTATATTTTTAAGTCATGGCTCTGCCCTTGTTTTCAGTTACAATAAATGGCAAATCACTGCTATTACCTAATGCTCTGTAAATGAACCAGCATCATCAGTTAACAAAGCCAAGCAAGTTACTTGTTTAACTCATTGCTATGACCTGGTTTTCAGTTGCAATCAAAGGCAAATCACTGCTTTTACCTAATGTTGGTGGAATGCACCAGGATCTTCACTTCTGAAATCCAAGCCCATTACTTGTTCAATTGACACCAATGCACCTGTTTCACTTACAATCAATGTCTAGAGATTGGTTTCACTGAATCCTCTGCAACTGCACCAAGATCATCAGTTTGGGAAAGCAAGCTAGTTACTTCTTTATTTGGTTGCTACACCCTTGTTTTCACTGAGAGTCAGTGCAAAATCACTGCAATTACCTTAAGCTATGTGAATGCACCATAATCATCAGTTTTAAAAACCAAGAAGTTACTTTCCTAACCCATGGTTATGCCCACTTTTTCTGTTACAATTAATGCCTAATCACTGCTATTACCTAATGGTCTGTGAATGCACCAGGATCATCAGTTTTCAAAGACAAGCAAATTACTTGTTTAACTCATGGCAATGCCCTTGTTTTCAGGTTCAATAAATGCCTAATCTCTGATATTACCTAATGCTCTGTGAATGCACCAACATCATCAGTTTACAAAGCCAAGCAATTCATTGGAGTAACTCATTGCTATGCCCTTGTTTTCAGCTACAATCAATGCCAAATCACTGCTCTACCTAACACTCTGTGAATGCACTAGGATCATCAGTTTTCAAAACCAAGGAAGTAATTTCACTAAGTTGTGGCTATGCCCATTTTTATCAGTTAGAAACACTGCCAAATCATTGCTATTACCTAATGCTCTGTGATTGCAGCGGGAACATCAGTGTTCAAAGCCAAGAAAGTTACTTGTTTAACTCTTGGCTATGCCCTTGTTTTCACTTACAAACGCTGCCAAATCACTGCTATTACATAACACTCTGTGAATGCACCAGCATCATCAGTTTTCAAAGCCAAGCAAGTTACTTTTTTAACTGCTGGCTATTCTAGTTTTCACTTGCAATCAATGGGAAGTCAGTGGTTTTACCTAATGCTCTATTAAGGCACCAGATAATTTATTTTGGAAAAGAAACATCTTTCTTCCTTTTATTCAATGCTACACATTTGTTTTCAGTTAGAATCAATGTCAAATCACTCCTCATACCTAACCCCAGGGAATGCACTGGGTGAATCAGTTTTCAAATCCAAGTATGTTATTGTTTATCTGGTGGCTCTGCCCTATTTTTTCCCTTAAAATGCTTATCAAATCACTGCTTTTACATAATGCTGAGTGAATGCACCAGAATTTTCACTTCTGAAATACAAGCCCATTACTTGTTCAACTGACACCAATGCACCTGTTTTCACTTACAATCAATATCTAGAGATTGGTTTCATGTAATGCTCTGTAACTACACCAAGTACATCAGGTTTGGAAAGCAAGCAAGTTACTTCTTTATCTGGCTGCTGCACCCTTGTTTTCCCTTACACTCAATGCCAAATCACTGCTATAACCTAACACTCTATGAATGCACTAGGATCAACAGTTTTCAATGTCCAGCAAGCTAGTTCTCAAACTCGTGGTTATGCCCTTTTTTCAGTTACAATCAATGCCTAATCATTGCTATTACCTAATGCTCTCTTAATCCACCAGGTTCATCAGTTTTTAAAGTCAATCAAGTAACTTGTTTAACTCATGGCTATGCCCTTTTCTCATTTACAAACACTGTCAAATGACTGCTATTAACTAACACTCTGTGAATGCACCAGGGTCCACAGGTTTCAAAGCCAAGCAAGTCACTTGTTTTGCTGCTGGCTATGCCCTTGTTTTCACTTACAATCAAGGAAAATCACTGGATTTCCCTAAAGCACTATGAAGGTAAAAGATATTTTATTTTGGAAAACCAACACATTTCTACCTTTTATTCAATGATGCACATTTGTTTTCAGTTCCAATCAATGTTAAATCACTCCTTATACCTAACACTTGGGAATGCACTGGGAGCATCAGTTTTCAAAACCACAAAATTACTTGTTTCCCTCGTGGCTCTGTCCTTTTTTTCCCTTACACTGCCTGTCAAATCCCTGTTTTTACCCAGCACTGAGTACATGCATCATGATCTTCAGTTTGGAAGTCCAAGTCATTTATTTGTTCAATTGACACAAATTCACCTGTTTTCGCTTACAATCAATGTCTAGAGAAGGGTTTCACCTAATGTTCTGTAACTGCACCAAGATCATCAGTTTTGGAAAGCTAGCAAGTTACTTCTTGATTTGGCTGCTGCACCCTTGTTTTCACTTACACTCAATGCCAAATCACTGTTATAACCTAACACTCTATGAATACACCAGGATCATCAGTTTTTAAATCCAAGGAAGTTACTTCTCACACTTGTGGTTATGCCTTTTTTCAGTCATAATCAATGCCTAATCATATCTATTACCTAATGGTCTCTGATTCCACCAGGTTCATCAGTTTTTAAAGCCAAGCAAGTAACTTGTTTATCTCATGGCTATGCCCTTTTTTCATTTACAAATACTGCCAAATGACTGCTATTAACTAATGCTCTGTGAATGCACCAGTATCATCAGCTTACAAATCCAAGCAAGTTACTTGTTTAACTCATGGCAATGCCCATTTAAGTTATGATCAATGGCAAATCACTGCTATTGCATAACACACAATGAATGCACCAGGACCATCAGATTTAAAAACCAAGCATGATAGTTCTCTAACTCGTAGCTTGCCCTTTTTTTCAGTTACATTCCCCACCAAATCACTGCTATTACCTAATGCTCTGTGAATGCACCAGCATTATCAATTTTCAAAGCCAAGCAAGTTACTTGTTTAACTGCTGGCTATGTCCTTGTTTTCACTTACAATCAATGGCATGTCAGAGGTTTTACCTAATGCTCTATGAATGCACCAAATACTTTATTTTGGAAAACCTACATATTTCATCCTTTTATTCAATGCTGCACAGTTGTTTTCAGTGAATATCAATGTGAAATCACCTCTTATACTTAACACCTGGGTATGCACTGGGAGCGTCAGTTTTCAAAACCAAGATGGTTACTTGTTTAACTGGTGGCTCTGCCCTTGCTTTCCCTTACAATGCCTGTCAAATCAGTGCTTTTACCTATCGCTGAGTGAATGCATCAAGATCTTCCATTTGGAAATCCAAGGATGTTACTTGTTCAATTGACACAAACTCACCTGTTTTCACTTACAATCCATGTCTAGAGATTGGTTTCACCTAATGCTCTGTAACTACACCAAGATCATCAGTTTTGGAATGTAAGCAATTTACTTCTTTTTTTGGCTGCTGCAGCCTTGTTTTCAATTACAGTCAATGCCAAAGCATTGCTATTGCCTAATGCTCTGAGAATGCACCAGGAGCATCAGTTTTTAAAGTCAAGCAAGTTATTTGTTTGACTCATGGCTATGCCCTTGTTTTCAGTTCCAATCAATGGCAAGACACTGCTATTCTGTAATGGTCTGTTATTACACCAGGATCATCAGTTTTCAAAGCCAAGCTAGTTACATGTTTAACTCATGGCTTTGTCCTTGTTTTCAGTTACAAACACTGCCAAATCATTGCTATTACCTAACTCTCTGAATGCACCAGCATCATCAGTTAACAAAGCCAAGCAAGTTACTTGTTTAACTCATGGTTATGCCATTGGTTTCAGTTACAATCAATGGCCATTCACTGCTTTTCCCTAATATTGGTTGAATGCACTGGGAGCACCTGTTTTCAAAACCAAGCCTGTTAGATGTTTAACTGGTGGCTCTGCCCTTGTTTTCCCTTACAATGCCTTTCAAATCACTGCTTTTACCTAACACCTGAGTGAATGCATCAGGATGTTCACTTGTGAAATCCAAGCCCATTACTTGTTCAATTGACACCAATGTACCTATTTTCACTTACAATCAATGTCTAGAGATTAGTTTCACCTAATGCTCAGGAACTGCACCAAGATAATAATTTTTTAAGCAAGCAGTTTACTTGTTTCCTTGGTTGTTGCACCCTTGTTTTCACTTGCATCCATGCCAAATCACTGCTATAACCTAACACTCTGTGAATGCACCAGGATCATCAGTTTTCAAAGCCAAGCAAGTTACTTCTCTAACCCATGGCTATGCTCTTTTTTCTGTTTCAAACTATGCCAAATCACTGTGATTACCTAATGCTTTGTGAATGCACCAGCATCATCAGTTATCAAAGCCAAGCAACTTACTTGTTTAACTCATGGCTATGCCCTCCTTTTCAGTTACAATCAGTGGCAAATCACTGCTATTACCTAAGACTCTGTGAATGTACTAGGGCCCTCAGTTTTCAAAGCCAAGCAAGTCACTTGTTTTACTGCTGTCTATGCCCTTGTTTTCACTTACAATCAAGGACAAATCAGTGATTTTCCCTAATGCACTGTGAAGGAACTATATACTGTATTTTGGAAAAACAACATATTTCTACCTTTTATTCAATGCTGCACATTTGTTTTCAGTTACAATCAATGTCAAATCACTCCTTATAACTAACACTTGGGAATGCACTGGGAACATCTGTTTTCAAAACCAAGACAGTTACTTGTTTCGCTGGAGGCTCTGGACTTTTTTTCCCTTACAGTGCTGTCAAATCACTGCTTTTTCTTAACACTGAGTAAATACATCAGGATCTTCAGTTTGGACATCCAAGCCTGTTACTTGTTCAATTGACACAAATTCACCTGTTTTTGCTTACAATC
>PVKH010001930.1:0-28720 GCA_004027955.1 Chaetophractus vellerosus
GTATCACACTCCCCATTCTTGTCTGAAATGTAGGAGGCTCAAGTTTATGAAAGGAGTGCAAAATTGAAATGTTAATTTTAAAATAGCAACCAATTGTCATCTCCTTTCATTATGTATATTTATTTATTTATTTTCTTATTTTAATAATTCTAAGGAAATAAGTTTCTCAGACTTGTTAGCAGAGAGAATGTTCACTTATTTTTGAAAGTACATTAATACTTGGGATACACAATTGTGTCATTGCTATGGATAAAAGTATATAGATTCTGATTCAAACGATCATTTGTTGGTGTCGAGCACTGTGCTAGATGAGAGGAACATTTATAATGACGTTTAGAAAAGGGCTAACAGAAAACATGGGAACTGAAAAATAACTTGCTTTGTTGTTGGGAATGAGTAGGATTATGGTTAATTTTAGTCTGTCTCTTGGAATGCCATTAATAATCTCAAAACAGAGATCACAAAGATGATATTAGGAAAAATTAAGTGGAGACTAGTGAAATATGGAGCAAAGGTGAACAGATATGACTTTTCAAAACATAGTAGGTAATTTTATTTAAATATATTTCACTCCTTTGCTTTTGTCATTTAAGCAATGGATTAAATAATTTATTATTAATATAATATGCAAAAATACTTCAATCATAAAAATTAATTCCACATTAGAAGTAAAGGTGAGAGCAAAGTAAAACAGTGAAGTTATCCCAAAGAAATCTCTAATAGAGAAGAAAACCCATTGAAAAAATGAATGCTCGATACTAGGAGTGATAATTGGTGTGCTTGTGGGGCCATGACAAACACTGAGTCATATCCGTGTGTCTTAAGATGCTGGGATAAAAGAACTGAGTCAGATTCCTGCCTGGAAGCTGTTGAACTGAAAGGTAAATACCTGTGATGATCTGTATCTACAGGCAAGGTTTTTAATTAGCCATAATTAGAATTTATAAAGGATAGAAGAATGAGTAGAGGAGAAGATCCTCAAAAGGAAATAAAACAAAGTAAAGATGATAAAGCAAGGGCATAAGAACTTCCAGTGGGAGAATAGATCATGGGAAATTACCTTTTAAAAGAATAAATCTTAATTTATTATAAATTGTCATGCTCTTTTCTGGATTTAATTACCTAGATTATTTATTCACCAGTTAGTGTGTTAACATTTTTTCATTTTTGGGGGGTGTTTATGTGACTTTGTTCATGTGTGTGCTATGCAGAGTCCACGATGATTTTGAACAAATAGCAAAATGAAGTAAATTACTTTTTCCAGAGTGATAAAGTACTATAATAACAGGCCCCTTATAGATGTTCCAGTGAGAGCAACACTACATATACCTTTTATCAATTCTCTCTATAAGTAAGTACACAGAATAACTAGACACTAGGGATTACAAGTTTTAAAGACATTTTGAAACATCTTCAGGTTTATATCCATATTCTATGCCGCCAGTTTGCTTTAGAAGAGATCATCTTTTTTTTTTTTTTTTTTTAAGGCTATAATCAATGCCATATGTATGTATGCTAGAAACTACTTGGATGGTCGTGAAATTTTTTTTTCTGAGCAATTTCTCAATAAATGAAAGCTACTTGACACATAGTCCCTAGAATTGAATCTATTTTCAGGTGGTTAAAATCATTATGTTTTGTTTTCATTACTTTGAATGCTTCTGTGCCACTTGTGAAGTTCCCTGAAATTTGTTGATTCATACTTTAAAACTGTTTAAATTTTGAACTTGTCCTTATTGAATTTCTGTGAAATGGTTACATCTATCTTGTGAAGAGAAGATGGTTATCTATAATTGTATTTTAATTTCTCTCTGGCACATTAGTAGAGAGTATTTATCAGAAAGAACATTTGAGTTATGTAAGCAATCTACTTGGAAATCTGACAAGGGAATTTTTTAAATTTACTTATGCTATGAGGTAAACTTCTTGACTACTTAATATACAAAAAAATTAAAATAGGAAACAAAAAGTTTAAGAGACTGAATTTAGACAATTATTTTTATGGATTTTTCACTAAATTCATCATTGTTATCATTCAAGACAAATTTCCCCTCACACATATCACTAGATATGTGGATATAATTAAGTTAAATAATATTTGTGTATCAGATATAAGTAAAAAGTAACAGCACAAAAAAACCCTTGAATTAGCCTTGGTAAGTCTTTGTCAGGTTTTTTGCTGCTGCCTCATTTCTTTCATATGGTTTTTATTTGTTTGTTTGTTTGTTTTTTGGTTTAGTTACCTTACAGCGCTATATTTTACCAAGGAGATTCATACTCTAAAACAGTATATAAATTATAGCTTCCCAGGCTATTCCTTCTGCCTAAGAATTTGAACGTTAAACTGCTTTGACCTGATTTATCCTTTCTGAATATATTTCCTAAATTCTGTGAGACAGTTCTAGAAAAATTTTCCCAATGTTTCTTTTCTATTTCCACATCACTAATGTGTGACTTTGAGTTGTTTAAAATATTTTTCTAAATCATTCTCTCTTTTCCTTTCTCTCCTTTCTGTCACCCGTCTACTCTCTGTCTTTCAGATTATTAGTTTATTAAATGTCTTCACACCCCAGAAAACGCTGGAGGAGTTCCAAGATGTGTAAGTAATAAAACTCGAGAAGGAAGAGCAAGCATAGCACTCAGCAGCTCAAGGGAAGTTGTCAAAAAGCAAATAGGTGAAGCCTCTTGTAGAGAGCAAAGGAGATAAGAACTGGGATCCAATAAAAGAGGCCCTGCATTCTCTCTGTCGTGTTCCTTCCTTGAAGGACACTTTTGCCTCATTCTGGCATGATGGTTCTCTATGCTGTTTTCCGGGTCCTTGGTTCAATCAGGAGTGACATGATTATTATTATTGTTGGTATTAGATTCCATGAGTTTTCTAGAATGAGTCACTTTGAGAAATATTAATAAAAGGGACATGATCAATTTCATTTTTCCCTTATTTCTATTTTTGTGGTACCTTTGATTTTGTGCCTAGAGGTCTAGTGACAGTAAGCCGAGGAGAGGAAGTGATTCTTCAGCACATCGTCCTTTTTAATGCAGATATCATTGCATTTAATGGAGGAATTGTAAATTTTTCTTCTTATTTCTAATCATAATATTCAGGCAAGTGTTGAATGAATACAGGGAAAAGTGAGAGCAAAATGATGGTGGAAAATATGTGGGCAATAACTACACTCTAATAAATGCTGTGTCTACTTAGCAACCCTGTGTTAGTGTTACTATTAATTAACACACATGTAATACCTGGAAGTTTTTCAAATCCTTGATTCAGTTAAAGGCAGAGCTATTATGAAGTTAAGAACACTAACTTATTTAGGAAAAGATTCCGACTTGATTGGAGTACTTCACAGGTCTTGTGATCTGGAACTAACAGTGTGTGTGGATTTATCCTCTAGTTATTTAGTAATGGAACTGATGGATGCCAACTTATGTCAGGTGATTCAGATGGAATTAGACCATGAGCGAATGTCTTACCTGCTCTACCAAATGCTGTGTGGCATCAAGCACCTTCACTCTGCTGGTATTATTCACAGGGTAAGAACACCTACTCCAGAATTATGATTGTGCTGCTTTTGGAGAAGAGAAGGAACAGCTGTAGATTATTTTCTTCATGTAGGGTGGCTTGGTTAAATATAGCATATTTCATGTAGGGAAACTTGGTTAAATATGATGTACTCCCTCATTTCTTCAATGAATCTAGCAAATAGTTCGCTTGTGTGTGAAAGGAAAGTCTTGCTATACTGGAGTTGATTTTGTTTAATGTTTTTTCAGCTCATTGAAAGTCAGATTCTGAGAAGTCTCATGCTCTCTAGCCCCTTGATTGGCAGAGGTCATATGTGCAGCTGAAAAAAAGACATCGTAACTGTAGTCCGTTTCTGGCAGCATAAAGACAGTTGCCCTGATCTGCTCTTCTGTCAGGCCTAGAAGTGAAATATAATCTGAAAGACTAAAGGATGACAATAACTATGTTTTTTTTCTAAACCCTTTTCCCAAGATGAACTTAAATTGTAAAATCGATAGTGCTATTCTCTTCTGGGTTTAAAAAAGTTCCAGAGGCTATTAATAAAGTGAAAATCCAAAATCGAATTGCAAGTTCCTTGGGGCAGTAATCATGTGCTTTATAAGAGTTCTGCAGGCAAAGACGTCAGATCATCTTGCTATGTTGATTCAGGAGATGGAAATCACACATTATATTGGATGCTGGCTTTTAATTTCTTCCTTTGTCCCTATTGCCAGGATTTAAAACCAAGTAACATTGTGGTCAAGTCTGATTGCACGTTGAAAATCCTCGACTTTGGACTGGCCAGGACGGCAGGCACGAGCTTCATGATGACTCCTTACGTGGTGACCCGTTATTACAGAGCCCCCGAGGTCATCCTAGGAATGGGCTACAAGGAGAACGGTAGGGATGCTTCTAAGGAGCAAGATAAAAAAAACATGAAGGAAATGGGTGCCTGTTTTAGACAGCCATGAGCAATGTTCTCGTTCATGTATATTTATGAGATTTTTAAAAAGGGGGCACCGAGCTTTCATATTCATAGATTGTTTTTTCTAATACGACTAGGAAGAATCACTCATTAAAATTGTGAACGATGTTTATGAGAAGTAAGCTTTGCTAGAAGAGCTCAAAATGTTATAGCTATAAAAAATTATAAATGGAGTCTGATTGAACATTCAAGTGGATACTGATTAGCAAACATGCTGTGGATAACTGAGAAATATTGCTATTTGGGATTTTAGCACAGCTCAGTGTGAGTGTGGAAACAGGAAGAAATCTATTGCATTTAGCCATTTGACTTTCATGTCATATCTGAAATTGATGGCTCTAGTCCAAGGAAAAACAATAAAATGGTACCACAAATCCTTGGGAGAAGAACCTTCACAAACTCTAAATGAAGAGACAATTTAGAATAATCCAAATTATTCAGGTCCGATAAGGGCTTCTTTGATATTTTAAACTGCTCTGTAAATAATATTTAGGGTAGCAATTGCCTAGCAAATCTTTATAAATTCCAGAAACTATAGAAAGGGGAAAACAGAAAATTTTGCATGAGTGCTTTCATAAACAAAATCTAATATCCAAGAACACTTTGAAAGAAAAGGTAGACAGAATCATCAAAACATATTCTGATTTGATTTTATTGATTTAAATGAAGGACACGTAAAGCATCTGTTAGAAAGCATTGCAATATATTATTTTGACCAAGTCTCTCACAAGCAATGCAGAGCATTAAAAAACATATCCAATATAAATAGGTGTTGAATTGTTTTAAATGAGGTTTATATATACCTTATATATACTTTCCTACCTATTTTAAGTTCTATTCTATTTAGTTCTTAGCAGTCTGCTTTACTGTTATAAACTCTATTAAAATTATCATTGCATGTTTATGTAAAGCTACAGGTAACTTCTATGAAAATTCCATGGCCACTGAAGTTTAAAAAAATTTCTTTGTGACCTTCAGACTAGAAGACAACCAATAGTTTCGTGCATTTGTACAGAGGAAGGGAAAGAGTCAGCTCTTAAAAAGGTCAAGTTCACTTAGGTGGGCAGAATCAGAGTTCTGGTTCCTTTTTACTCAGGAAAAAAGAATCTAGCCACATCTAACTTATTTGGAAAAGAAGATATTTATATAAATTCATTACATGTTTAAAAAGAAAATCAAAGGGGAGCCAATGAAAGAAAAGTCAAGAATCAAGTATGTTTAAGGGCCTGGTGGACTGAATTTGCCTATTCTTCTGACTTTCCTGATCTTTGCCAAACAATTTCCATGGATTCCCATCACTCTTCCTTCCCTGTTTCAGCATTCACAAGAAGGGATGCAAGCTGATGGCTTAGTTTCTTTGTCTTCTCTAGATCTGTGGAGAAGTCCAGCCTAGCACCTTCGTGCTGCCCTCCCCTGATGGGAGGAAGGTTATCATGCAGAAAAACCCGCTTGCTCCCACTTCAGGCATGCCCTGCTGCCCCTGCACCTAACCCTGCTTTCCTTCCCCAAGGAGCATTTCAATCTAACATTTTTAACCCCACGTTTCCCTTTATCCTTAATACAGAGTGAGGTGAAAAGGGGTAGAAATTATTAACAGAGGGTGAGACATGTTTAGTCAACAAGTATGACAATTAGGAAATAAATATATGTGCATAACTTTAAAAAAAAACACCTTTAATACTTTTTTCACTTTACTTTCAGATGCCTCCTTTACATATGCGTGAATTCATTATATATCTTTTATTTTCTTGAAATATTTCAAGTAGCAACTAAAACTGATGTCCATTTACAAGAATAACTTCTGAAGAAAATACTAAGTCCCGAACACCTGGGATTCCAATTCTTCTGCTGTAAACCATGGTTTCAAGCATTTCCTAGTTTCTTGACCTTTATTGAATATACCTTATTTGGACACACACACCACACTCACACACATACACACAGATAGTCTCTTGTTGCCCCATTTCATGCCACTGAATAGAATAGAAAATAGAAAGAGCCACTTCCACACCTTGATAAAGATTATTTTCTCTCCAGCTGGCACGTGATACCAAAGACTACTAGGTGGCTTTTAGCCATGCGCTGCCATGGGTATACTTTTGGTTTAGCTGCTACTTTTCCACATAACCAATGTCACCACCTTATGGCACAAAAGAGGTGATCTAAGGCACCTCTTAGATCTAAGAGGTGATCTAAGGCACCTGGGTTTTGTATTATTAATTTAAGGTCATACTAGACAGTGTTTCACAAAATAATATGGTGCTGGTTTTAGTTCACCTTTTGGCCAGCTTTTGGTGGGAGGCAAAAACTGTACCTTCTAATCAAACTGTTCTTTTTCCTCCTCCTTCAGAAGTCAATTATCTTAGTTAACTTTACTTTCCTCCCCTTTCTTCACTTCCCTCTCTCTCCTATTCTAGTGGATATATGGTCTGTGGGATGCATTATGGGAGAAATGGTTCGCCACAAAATCCTCTTTCCAGGAAGGGACTGTATCCTTGTACTTTTTGCTGCAGCTTTACTTGTTTTGTTCTCTCTCCCTTTAAACACATAATGATTTTACTAGGACAGTAAAGATAGAGGCAAAAAGTTGGGTAAGTGGTGTAATTGTGATTATTGTAAAAGATGATTCATAAAATCTGACCAGTACTGAAAAGATTATTTGTTTTAGATAAATTTCCAATAGGCATTTTTTTTCATCTTAAAGTATTTTCTTGCTCATTACTCAAAAAAAACCTTGCTATTCTTAAAAAAAAATAAATAACAGGCCACCAGACCTAAAATGATTAAAATATATTTATCTTTTTAATTAAAAAAAAGTAGTCACTATTCCCAGTACTTTCTACCTCTCTAAAACTATTTTATGGTTCCACAATATTTAGGAATAATAATTTCTTTCTTAGCTAATATCCTAAACTCTTATTTTTTCACTGATTTAAATTACAGTTGATGCTATATCCAGTTCCAAATAGGTCAATATAGCATATCCTCCTTAAAATATGAACTTACATGTTTAAAAAAAAGTCATGATTACTGTTCAAATAACCTGAGGTTAGGTGAGCTTAAAATAGACCTCCTTCACTTGACTTAGAGATATGACACAGATGCTAGTGTTTCCAACAAAATTTAGAATTTTAAAAAACATTTTTGATTTGAATTCTACCACTGTGTCCTGCACTAATACCATCAGAAATTTCTTGGCACAATATCTGTGATTTGAATTGCTAAATGAAGTAGTATATTTCTTGAATGACCAAAAGTTTACTCTTTACCAAAACACATATTTGTGTTTGCAATATATAGATAACAAAGTTTGCATATTAACAGGAGAATATAATTTTATAAGCACAGAGATACCCTGCCAACAAATACTAGTGCAAATCTAAGTGTAACAACAATTGATAAATTTAGCAATAATAATAATACAAGATTGGGTTCAGTATATTAATGATATTTGAATTTTTTGAAAATTGGCAATAACTAAACTATTAGTCCATAACTAAACTAGTCTACTTGATTGATAAAATACTCTATTAAGGAATCCTTTCATTATGTAAAAAAGACTCTCATTTCTATTTAAGTAGAAGAAAATGCCAATAATAAAAATATATGACTCAATAAGAAGTTGATACCACAATGAGCATGCATTTATGTAGGCACTTATTCATTCTGCTGGTTATCAGTGAAATATTCTCTAAATTCCAATATTAATGTCAGGATAAAGACATCTTCTAGAACTGCATTGTCCAATAAAGTAGCCACTAGCCACATGTAGCTCTTCAGCACTTGAATTATGGCTAGACTAACTTGAGATATGTTATATATGTAAAATGCCTACTGGATTTAGAAGATATGAAAAAAAGTGTAAAATATATCATTAATATGTTTTATTATATGTGTTGAAATGTTAATATTTTGAATATATTGTGTTAAATAAAATATATTGTTAAAATTGATTTCAACTGCTTTTTATTTTTTTAATTGTGGATACTAAAACACTTAAAATTACATATATCATTTAGATTTGTGGCTGTCAATTTCCTATTGGACAGTGCTGGTTTAGAACATAAGGAAATCACATGGCAGCCTTTTATATATAACCAATCTTAAAGTCTTAAATTGCCATTTACTAAAGTGCCATTGTTATTTATAGCGTGAGATATGATTTTCACCATCAAATCTCATATGACTACTTAGAAAATTCATTATATTTTAAATTACTTATAGTTTGGGAACCAATTATATACCAAATATAGTTGATTTGAACAGTAATATAATTCATATTCATATTTAAATGTACCAATTTCATTCAAAAATAAGAATTTCTTTCTTTGTGCTTCAGCCTTTTATATATATTTCAGGCCATAAAATGGAACATTTTGGACCCAACTTCTCAATCAATACTCAAAGTGAAGTAGTACAGGCCTTTTTCTGTGGTGTACTTGTTTGTAGACGATAAAAAGGCCACAGGACATCTCATTTCCGTGTGACATTGTTATAATAGGTCACTTGATTTCCTTGTGGCATGGTCAGTCTCTGAGCTCTAATTTAGTTCTTCAGGCATTTATCAGGGTTGCTTTTCTCCTCATTTAACAGTATTACATTTAAAAGCCAATAAAATTAGGAAAAATCAGAACAATTTTTAACCCAAAATATCCCTTCAGAAAAATAAGCAATCAAATATAATAGCACCATATTTGTTAATTCTATATTCTTCCAAAAATTGTTTTTTGGGGGGGCTTTTTTTTTCTTTTAATGATAGTTTCTATTGTAGAATAATGTTTGGAACTGAAAGTAGATTGTGGAAAAATCAATAAATAAAGTTTATTTCCTTGCAAAGTGTGATACTAAGGCTTAAACTCTAATACACAAAATGTACATTGTGATAAGGGTTTGTATTCTGTATTCTTTTATCTCATAAGGTGATTACATAGTATATCTGTCCTTGATAACCTAATGATATATAATAGAGAGCCTTCATAGGGACTTAAAACTAAATGGAGAAATTACATAAAGCAGAAACCTTTGTGCTTAAGTTAAATTTTACTTAAATGTAGCTCATTTCCAGATGACATAAGTTAAAAGAAATGCTGTCTCTTTGAAAATTTTTCTATTTGAATTTAAGTTCTTAGTTCATTTTACCTATAATTAAAGACACTATAATTAGTGTCTTAAGGCATAACCACATTAAAAAAAATAAGTTAAATCTAGAGATCCCCTTTAAACAATGGACAATATGTGCTCTCTGAATTTTTAGTAGAATGGATTCATTATCTTTAAATGAAATTATTATCATTTTAAGAGTAGGGCATCCTACCTGCAATCTAGGTATCAAAGCATTGAACTAACTTCACTAAAGCAGGACAATCAGATGCAAGTCTGGGTACCAATGCAGGTTATTTTTAGCAGAAGGATTTAACCAATATTTTAAAATATTGAAATGATTCCAGCATTGCCTGGAAATAAAGTCAAAGTTTAGTATATGCTAACCTATGCATTGGTTACTTCCAAGATTCTTCCAGAGACTTAAAAAATGAATCAAAAGTTCTCTTGACTTTCACTCAGAATTGTTAAGAATAATTTATATGGAATTTCCCTGAGGCTGAAAAACAATGTAATACTCTATCATCATAATCAACATTATTCCTCTAGGTCTACAGAACATTTTAATGGTCTCTTTCTTAACCTGAACCCTGTGCAAAAATAATAAAGCACCTTGACAAATCAGGAGATCATATAAAATTTCCATTGATGACTGAAATCCCAACTCTTTTCCTGGATACAACTGTCTTTGCATTTTGAGAAACACTGTGTGGGCTTCTTGGCTATTGATATCCTGATCTGTAGTTTCTTGATTATTAAGGTGTTGGCAAAATAACTAAGTAAATGAATAAATACTTGTTTGCTTTTCCAGTCAAGGGTTTCCTAATTAATTATTAAATAAATAGCTAATTATTTTTAAATCCAAAGGAACAATTACAGAATATTTATTTTTATTGGTTAAAGAGTTTATGAACTACACAAACTTACACTATTTTATACTCAATTTTCACTATAATTTCATTATTAAAACATTTCAGAGTATATATGTTGACATATTGTGTTATATTGTATTACTAAAAATTCTTAGACCCATGCTGAATTTCAAGTTAGAAAGCAATAAATATGCCAGGTTCATTATCTTTTTTTTACAGAGTTCAAAGAACATATCAAAGATACCAGTGACTTTGCATTTCACTCAGATTTTTTCGTTCAATAATAATTTACAGTAAAGCAGTGCTGTAATGCTTTCTCTGAGTGTTTTTTAAGGCTATTGAGTCACTTACTCCACCCACTGTAAGCCCCAGTCAAGGCATGCTGTTCTCTTGATTACTGAAGCCTCCTCTAATACCAGTATACTTTTCATGAGCAGTTTGTTTAAGCCTGCTTCTCTCAGATACATTCTTTCTACCCTCTTTTCCCCCATTCTACTTCAAATGGCAGCACATTCTTCAAGCCCTGTGAAGTTCTGCATATAGAGCTCTTGGCCAAAGTTCTCTGCACCTGGGTGACGTTCAAGATAGACACATCATGCTCATTCAAAAGTTCTAGACCTCAAATATATTATCTCTAGCTAAAGCTGACAGTTGGATTGCTGAAACACCAACTCTTGCCTTTCCCCTCCATAGAACATCAGAAATTTCAGTTATAATGAAAAGGATATACATATAACCTTGCCAAGGAACTAAGCTACTAGGGCACAGGTAGATGATTTGCCAAAGATATATTTGCATCAATAAAAAAATGTCCTCAACTCAACTGCATTGAGAAAACATACATTTTCTAAGTTTGAACATGAGAATTAGGAATTATCAAAGTAAAATTTACAAAAATTGTAAGTTATGGATTGTTATTAGATCTATCTAGTGTGGGCTATTCCAAAATCCTTCTTACCTTACTGAAATAACAGTGCTTACTTCCTAATAAATTTTTGCAATTATTGCATAATTATAGATGGACTATTCCCTAATATTTAAGGTAATATAGGCTTATCTCAAACAACATATAATTTATAGCTTTAAATAAAAATGCAAAAATTCAGTAGCCATTTTTCAAAACCATAAGAAAATTGAAGAAACACATGAGCATATTTTTAAAAATAAGATTTTTTGTTTCACAATTATATTCTCATTTATTAATCATTTGAATATGTTTATAAGAATATATTTTCACTATTCATTTGCTTAATTCTTTTCTATTATTTCAAGAAAATTTCAGTGAGGTGGGAATCACTAGAATGGGAGCTAGAGATTCTGAAGTGATTTGAAAAGATGGAAGGAGGCCTAGTTATGAAGAAGTCTAGAGTAGGCAAGAATACACAATATGACAGGATAGGGCATAGAGTATAAATGTTCAGAGAGAGATACAGCAAGGAGCAAGGAAGAGAGGGAAGAAAGGCCAGAAATGGCGGTCCTGGACCTCGACTCCTTGAGCAAAGCATTCGGCTAGGACTGCTGCGGTTCTAGAAGTTCCCTGTCTTCTGGAAATTTACATAGGGAAGTTTAAAGGCTTATTATTTTACCTTATTCTTCCACAGTTCTGTAGAAAGACTACTGAATTATCTTTTTTAAAATGAAGTGTAATATTGAGGGGGAAAGCAACTACAAACAATAAAACACATTTCTTAGTATTCACTAAGATATTCTTTACAAATTTCCTTTTGGCCTGTTTGGCTCTTGTGACTGAGTATATGAATGGAAATACTATGAGCTTTGTGGTAAGGAACTCCAGTTTTTATGTTATGAAGTTATTTAGTTTGGGGGAACTCCAGCCCAACTAACCATCAAATTGCAATATCTAAACTGTAAAAAAATGGGAATAGCTAAAAGGCCATCTAGAATAAGAAAATATTCTCTGAAATAGTGAGAAACCAAAATTATCTGTGAATTACAAAAGAGTAAAAGGGAAGTAAAATGAATAGCTTGCCACTAGTTAAAGCAAAGCACTTCTGCAAGTTGATGTGGAGAATGAAGGTGAGAGCACTCACACATATCTGCAGGGAGCCCATTTTTACTTTGGTGATTATGTGAGACTATTTGGAGGCAACATTTGCTATTCATAGATTGGAACATGAGAAATTTATTAAAAAGACATTATTTTTTATACCAGAATTTCTTTAAATGACTTATTTATATACACTATAGAATTACATAATCTTTGAAAGATGAAGACTGAAATGCTTTGGTGCAGTAAAAAAATTACCTAAGCCTTTTGTGGCAAAATATTTTGTGAGATCATTAGACTCCGATTTTATTTATAATTTAATATAAAACTAAAAGTTTCCCCCTTTATTGTGAGTTTCAATTGATTTTTTAAAATCTTTTGTAAAAAGGGAAATCAAGAACATAAATAGCAAGCACCTTTATAATAAAGGATAAAATTAATAATAAGATGCTACAAATATTACCCAAAAAGAAAAGCAAGTTGAGTAGCTAGACTTTAGGGGAAAACCTTCCTATGACTTACTAGCATTAGAAGGTTTAACCATTTGTTCCAAGAATTGGTGGTTTTTGTTTTTTGTTTTTTTTGCTGAGATATACATGTGAAAAATATGTGCATTCTAAGTTTATTTATGTGTATCAGTAATATTTTATTATTACAGTCTTTGCACTGAAGTTTTAATACAATGAACTTTTGCTAAAGAACTGATTAAACTTATATGTTTTGAAAACGTAATGTAAAATTTTCAAAGAAATGGGTGTTCTGATTTTAGTAAATGACATCAAACTTCTTGCTACTATACTTTGAGATTCATTGGAAGAAAGTTTATTAAAGCACATTGTCTGAATCTTATTGCTAAATGAAAATATAATTATATATAAATTAAGGAGAAAAGCAGTGTGGTTCCAGCTTCATGTTGTCAAAAGATAATCTTCTAGATATGAAAAAATTGCTGGGTGGCTGGAGAGGAGCTCAAAAATGATAATTATGGATCATGATTAAAGCCATTAGACAATGTGGAAATAGCAGTACAATACTTTATTTATTGCCATTTAAGCTGCCAGAGCCTACTTTATATCATTTCTATCTGTTGGCTGGAAGTAGATAAAAGATAATTTAGCATAATCTAATGTCTGACAAATGATATGAGACCCAAGGTTTTTAGAGGCTTTCACTGAGAAAATGAATAACCATATTTTAGAACACCAAAACTTAGTTAACATCCCCTCTAAGGAAAATGACTCAGTTTCGGAGTGCTATAATTGCAAATGAATCTGTTCTCTGCCCATGTGAAAACTGATGATGGGTGGGAGAATGTGAAGAATCAGAATCATAAAAAGGAGCCAGAATTCCACCTGGCCAATAATAGTGTGCAGAACAATTAGGTAGATACAAAAACTATATCAGGCTTTCCCAGAAAGTGTAATAATCTGGATTCCAAAGATCATTGGATTTCCTAATTTTTTCTATTGTCTCTACAGAAATAGTCAGTATTCACTGGAATACTTGAAAATTCCATAAAATAATCTGATAATCTGGTCTCCCCTTGATCAGCAAATTATATATACATATGATATACATATCCGTGCAGGCATGTATGTATTTGTTGAGGGAAAGTCTACCACCACATACCTCCTTGCCCCAACAAGAGTTAGAATCAAATTCTCTTATTACCTATTTCCTGCTTTGGGAGGGAAGGCTCTTTCTTGAGAAATAACCCTGCCTTTTTCTATAAAAAATACAAATAAATTTGTGTGCTTATATTCTATTTTGATAATTCAAAATAATAGAGCTTATATTTCCAGGCATAAGTTTAGCACTTGGGTAGAAAAAGCACTAGAATAGTCTCTAGGAATCATGAATGATTAAATTAAATGGGCATTGGAAGGGTTTCCAGGGCATTATCACCCAAAAAGATAAATTAAAATAAAGAAAATGGAATTCAAGATATATATCAAAAATTCAGATCTAGAGTTTATGTCCCCACATTATTTTTAAGAAAAAACTTTATGGTCTACAAAATCTATTTTGGTTTCTGACATGAAGATACATTTCCAAAAATGTTCCCCTTTTTCTTTGGAGTATCTATATCCAGCAGAGCCACAGAAAGGAGAACTGAGAGATCCCATATGAGAGGGAGAAAAATCAACAGATTTTTTCTGAAAGATATGAACTTGCTAGTTTCAAGAAAGGAGTGGTCAGAGACTATAGGTCATATTTCAAGGGTTATTGTTTGGAAGAGGTACAGGGTAATTCCTGTTAGACAGTGGAGGGAAGTTCCATAGAGTCAACTGTGATTCAGTATGTGGAATGCCTTCTAAGTGACTCAACAGGGAAATGAATTGCCTAGTGAGTGGTGGATTTCTCTCATTGGATGATGCATAATATGTAACTAATATTTATTAAGGACTTTTATGTGTCAGGCAACATGAAAGGATCTTTGACAGGAATACTCCTTTTGTGTTTTTCAGAAATTCTACATGATAAATACTATTTACCACCCACAATTTAAAAGATGAAATTGAGGTTTCCAGAAGTTAAGTAACTTGGTCAAATTTACACAGTTGGAAATTTTAAACAGCTGTGTTGGTTCTCCAGCAGAAAAAGACAAGAATCTGCCAGGGATATTGTAGAAGGCATTCTTGCATAAAGCAAGAACTGGAAATAGGTATTGTCCAAGTCCCATGTGGGTTTGTGGTAGAAACAACCTTTTCTTCAACCTCTTCTTCAAATGTTTGAAGAGGGAGACAAAACAAGACAAAACACTGCTTATTGAGTTTTTAACTCATGTATACATTTTGTGTATCTCTTCCACAATATCTACAAAACATAGACACTGTAAATAGCAACTTCGTCAAACTGGTCACTCTGGACAGATTTATAAGAATATTTGCAATTTAAAGGCAGATAAGTTTTCCAAGATCTTTTTTTCTTTCCTTTAATCAAAGATTCTCACAACACCAACTTCTTGTGAGACAGATATTATCTGAAATTATCAATGCATTAATAATAAAGGGATGCACAACTGTTTGCTCTATCTTTCCTTAATATTTTTGCATGTCCCTTGCTTTCCTAAAATGAAAGCAAAACAAATTTGCTTCTCTGGATTTGCTTACCACCTGCAAGGCTGTAACTATTCCTTTGCAGTGATCGCTTTGTTTAGGTGTTAAATCAAACGATGGATATTTGGGTTTAGCCCAGGTGAGATTTTCACATTGGAAAGAATTTCATGAGGAGTTCTGTAAGGTCACTGCCAAATTACAAGATGTAATTTGAAACGTTAAGTGGAGCAAAATTATATTGTGTTGCTATCTTAATGCCTATCCCTATTTACTCCCCCTCAACATTCCTTATTTTTGTAGGTTTTTTTCCTCCTGAGAACCACCTGTCTCTCTTTCTCACTTTTCAGTAAAAAATTGAGTAATAATGAGTTAAAGAAAGAGATTTACTTTCTTGCTTCGCTTTTCCTCATTTTGCCCCTCCCTGTCTAGCTTCTGCACTAGCTTTTTGATTTTAAGTTCTGGATGATAACTGAATAGCAGGGAGACCATGGTAATCTCACTTTGAATTTCAAGTTTTTCTTGATTCACATTCTCAGAAGAAGTGTCAGATCTTTAGTTATGTTGTTTATTTCATGTTGAGCCATCCCATTTTGAAAATCAGCATTTCTTATCATTATAAAGCAACTAGGTTTATAAGAATAAGACAAGGCTTCTTCTCTGGAAACTTGCTCCTTTGATGAGAGTCAATGAAACTGAGCTAGCATATTCCAAAACATTCAATCTTGAACTTGCATTTCATTTCTGGGAACTTATTCATATTTATAAATAAGAGTAAATGTGTTTTATAAAGAAAGCTTATTCTTTTGAGGTTGCTGGCAGCTCAGCTTTTCCTTTCTTTCAAATATATAAAAACGAATAAAAAAGCAACGATTTGCATGTTTCCCATATTAACACAATCTACGGTAATTTACAATACAAATCAGCAGGATTCTAGTAGAAAAATGCAAATTAGACTTCTCAAATCAAAAATTAAATCAACCATTGAATTATAATTGCAAAGTAGTATTATCATACATTAGCTAGCTTTGGGGGCATTGTTAGTTCAGTTGCATGGCAAAAAGGGCCCTGACATTCTTGTTTTCTCACCATTTCACTGTTTTAAAACATTAATGATACAGAGACTAGCAATTCGTCCAGTCAGTGAAAGGTCGGCCATTGCTCTATAGCACAGTTAGCTGAGAGTTTTCATTTATTTGTTGTTCTATCCCTGTGTTCTTGTTTATCTTCATTTCGTTTTTGTTTTCAGTTGACATGTGGTCAGTAGGGTGCATCATGGGAGAAATGATAAAAGGTGCAGTGCTGTTTCCTGGCACTGATCGTATCCTTCCTAGCAGCCAATGGCCTCTATGGGTGTTATTCTCAATCAATTCCCTTTGGTCTTAAATACAATACTGGTGAAGGTATAAGTTCACTGCCCTTTGTGGGTTTTTGTGAGACTCCAGTGTCAAATGCTTCTAAGCTGGCATCTTAGTGGAGTGATTGCATTTCCTAGAAAGACCTTAGGTGAATAATATAGTATCAACTATGAAAGAGTTAACATATTAAAAAGTCTGCTTTAACTTAGTCCTATCAAACTCTTATTGATATACTCTTTATTGTTTTTGTTGTAGATGTTTTATTCATTAAGATATATTCAAAACTACATTAAAAATGACAAAATCCTCAAGTTTTAAGACTAAAGATTTATGCTTCTATAATATAAGAAATACTCACTTGATATGAAATCTTTAGTCAGTTAGATTTATTTTAACACACAAGTCTAAACAGTTTATTATATTACACATTCAGAGAGCATGCATATTTCATTTTTAAATTAATCAGCTTCTAAAATTATTTTTCTCATTCACTCCATTTTTAATAATAATATCTCCAACTTTCTGCTCTCATTTTTCTCTATACTTTCAACAGGGACAATAATTAAAAGCGCATTAATTGATGATGATGATATAAAATATCTGTAGAAATTCATTTATATCATTTGGAAAAGGAAAAGTAATTCTCTCTTAGGTAACAAAGAGAAAATATAGATTCCAAAGGCTCTGCAATATTAAATAGAAAAGTTGAGTATGTAATTAGATATGGTATGGAATTTGTCCTACTATAGGCTTAAAAACAGCTTATTCCCTTAAGTTAGCTAAGTATCCCCCTGTACTCAGTCACTCATTAAAATGTTATTACCTCATTATACTAAAGATAAAACCTCTGCTGAAACGATCATAATTCAAAAACAAAATTGAGCCTAAAATAATGGGGTTTAATGCATAATTAAAGTAAATCTTTAGTTACTAATATATTTTATCCTAACCATATTATTAGTCATTATGCTTTAAGTTTCTAATACCCATATCACAATTCTTATTAAAGATCTACAATACAATGTGCAAAATTGAAGATTGATAGATTTCATAATACACATATGTGTATAGGTATTAAAAGTACCAATTCAGAAAGTGACTGAATAAGGCACTCAAATTAATTTTTATTGAATAGAAGAACTTATCCTAAACTCTTTTGTCAGCTAAAAATAAAGCTAAACTGTTTTCACTTCTGACTATTCTTAACTAAAATCTTTTTTCTAATCTTTTATAAGATATTTTTTTAAAAAGTCTTTTTGCCTTTATTATTGAATTCTGTTCTTGTGTTCTACATATATATTCTATTAAATAACATCTATGAATTTACCATTTTCATGTCCATGTTATTTAAAAGAATGTTGACTTGATGTTTTAATTGGCTAAGTGCTGCCAATGCAAAACACCAGAAATGGGTTCACTTTTATAATGGGAATTTATTAGGGTAAAACAGTTCTGAGGTTGTGAAAATGTCCAAATCAAGGCATCATCAGAGATGCTGTCTCACCAAAGGTCAGATACTGGGGATCCTGGACTCCTGCCATGTGGCAAAGCAAAATGGTGGCCACTGTCTGCCTTTTCCTATAGACTCACTTTCTCCCCGAGCTCAGCTATGGGTGATCAGGCACATGGCTCCACTCTCCCGTCTCAGGCCTCCTTGTTTCAGCTTCTCTGCTGGTTCTAGCCTCCCGCCTCTCTCTGAGCCTCTCGGAGGTTTCTTTGCCTATTACTGCAGGTGATCCTGGAGTCCTCTCTCACATGGCAGAGTAAAATGGCAGCTCTCTCTGTCCTCTCCTCCACTTTTATAGGACTCCAGTAAGACGATTAGGACCCACCTTGGGTCCAACAAGCTAACCAAAAGCCCTTAGCTGAAGTGATCTAATCAAAAGATTCCTTAATCAGGGGTTCTTAACGTTTTTGTTCCACGGACCCCTTTGCCAGTCAGGTGAAAACCACGGACCCCTTATTAAGTCCATATTATACTGTGTATTATTTAATAAATACATTATACTTGCACCAACATGTCCCCACAAGAATAATGTTTTTTTTAATTTAAATGCAAGCTCACCATCTCCTTGTTAAGATTCTCTACCTTAACTGAATCTAGCCAAAAGGTCCCACATACAAAGGCTTCCACACACAGGAATGGGTGAACTTAAGAACACAATTTTCTGGGGTCCACAAAAGATTCAAATCAGGACACTTGATAAAAATTAAATTCCTTCAAATTTAAAAATATAGGATTTATTTTATTCCCAATGAATCATTATAAAGATAGGTTTGACCTTTGGGACTGACTGTGAAATAAGGTCATTTAAATTTGGCTAATTTTAGACAATGTGGTGAAAACAGAGTTAATATATTAATTTTGTCCTTTTTTTTTTTCTCCAAAAGTTCAATGTAGTTGAATAATTGATGACTGGAATGAGTACTTGCCACCTCATCTGGAAATTAAAGATTGATTTTCATTACTTTCCTTCATCTCTCTTAAAGAAAATAAAAATAGATATCCACAATTTAGTTATTAAATGCAGTTTAACATTTCTTAGAAACATTTCATAGAAGTTATGTCTTAACTTGGGTATCAAGATTCTTTATAAATAATGCAGCTACTAATGTTGTTTTGTCATGTTAGATGCTCTTTCAATGCCTGAGCTTGATATTTTGATATATTTGGAGTGCTCTTATTATATATATATATATAAATTTCTTGGAGGGGAGGGGAAGTAGGAATTATTTTGTAATTGTGTCTTGGACAATTACAGCTTCCTGTGAGTGTAGGCTATGGTCTTTTACTGATTGCAAACCTTTTGGTTAAAGTTTTAAATCAGTGTTTTCAAACAAATTATGAACATCTAATATCCTGAAGTTAAGTTCTTAAAATGCAAGACAAATTGCTTATTTAAGAACAAAAAGATTCCCTGTTACTAGATAAAACTTACCTGAAAAGGCAATAACATTATATCTAAATGTATTAATCCAATAGAGCCTATAAACTGGATTTGGAAATATATAATATACAATATACAATATGAAGAATATTTAGGTATACAATAAACCATAAGGATATATATTAATTTTAGTTTATATGAAGGCATTATCAAAATAAAATTTTTCAAACTCCTTGCAATATGAACCATACATCTCTTCTTAACATATAAACTAGCTCAACAGCAACACATAAGATATTAATAAGGTTTTATACCCTTTATCTTTCATGCCTAAGGAAATTTATCATTATCTTTAGCATTGAGAAATTTAGTCAATAATTCCTAAAATTCAAGTATTTATATGCTACTTTATTAAGTAGATGCATTTCAAGTATGTATTAATGAAAGTTTATTTAAATCAAGTGTTTTTAATTCTTCACAGAAAAACTCAAATTCTATTGAGGTAATGGAGCATTCCTGGTGAATTCTACCATAACTGGCATTTTTACTTCAAAAATTATAAAATATTTTATATTATACAATGAATGTATGTTATAAATAGCTTTTGTAAAAGAATAATAAAATGAACACACATATACTACCACTCAGCTTAAAAAATAGAACATTACCAATAACTTGAAATTTTTTTTTTGTATGCTCCTCACCAAACACATCCTCTGTCCACAGAGATAATTATAGTCCTCAATAGTTTTTTTTACTCTTACATTTTTACTACATACGTATTTATCCCTAAGCAATATGTTGTTTAGTTTTATGAGTTTTTCATATCCCACCTACTGTTGTTATTCTTGGGTGATTTTTTAAAAAACATTGTATTTTAAAGATTTATATGTGTTGATGCATTGGAAATAGTACATTCATTTTGATTGCTGTATAATATTCCAGTTCATGAGTGTTGTTTATTGTATCCATTCTCGTATAAGTGAATTTGGTAATGTTTCCAGTTTGTTTGTTTATTTTGCTTATAGCACATGTGCAGGGTTTTCTTTAAGATGAAAGCCTAGGATCGTGGGTGTGTATATTTTAAATTTTACTATTTAATATCAAATCTTCATCCAAAGTGACAGTTTATATTTGTAGCTGTCTGCTACACATACTTACCACATACAACCTCTTGGTTGTAAAATACTGTCTCATTGAGGCTTTAATTACTTTCTTGACTACAGTAGAAACTGAGTCTTTTCAGATGTGTATTGACCATTAGTATTTTCCCCTTTGTGAAATAGTTGTTGTCATTTTTTAAAACCAATTGTTTTCTATTATGATATTTGTTTGTGCTGTACTATGGTTTAGTAGGAGTTCTTTATATAATCTAGTACCTAATCTTTCTCAGTTTTATGCGTTACAAATATCATCTCCCTGTATCTGGGTTATTTTCCCCATTTTACTCTACAGTGATTTGGGAATTTGTCAATCTGTTTTTAAAATGATTTTTGTATTTTTACATCTTGTTTAAGAAATCCTTTGATGCTTATCTCCTATATTTGCCAACAATTTCACTCTGAATGTTAAAAAGTTTAATCTTCTACATTTAAACCTTTAGTGCACTTGTAATTGATTTTTGCATATCAGGTGAAAGAGGGATCCAATTTCATTTTTTCTAGCTCTGTTTACTGACAAGCTTATCCTTTCTTCATTGATCTGAAATGTCCTCTCTGTCATAAGTTTCCTCATGTGAGGGTGAGATTAGATTCTGGGCTCTGTATTTTGTTCCATGTTTGTCTGCTCTGCCTCACCACCACCCTGTCTTAATTAATACAAATAAATCAGGTAGAGTAAATATCCTTCCTTTTCCTTTTTTTGTCTTCAGAAGTGTCTTTGCTGTTACTGCACCATTGCTATTCCATAAACATTTCAGAATTACCTTGTTAATCTTTGAAAAATTATTCCTATTGTTTTTTTTTGTTAGAATTGTAGTAAATCTATAGATAATTAGTGGAAACTTGATATTTTAAGACAGTTTTTTAACCTTCTCCTGAACATACAAGGATCATAGCACATAATAAACTTAAACCACTTCAATCCCAACATAAATATGCTACTGATGTCCACTATTTCAGTTCTCATTTTTAGCCTCATTTATTATGCATTATTATATTTTTATTGCATACAGGTAAAGTTTATTTATATTTATCCCTATGATTACCATTTCCTTGGCATACAACTATTACTTGCAAATGAGCCCTTTTTTAAGATAATTTTTTTTCCCTCCTGAAGCGCATCCTATAGAAGTTCCTTTAGTTAGCAGTCGTTGCTGATAAAAACTCTATTCTTTTAATGTTGTCCCGTTTCTTGAAAAAGTTTAGTTCGGTATAGAATTTTAAATAGACAATTATTTTCTTCTAGCATTTTAAAGATGTTATTCCATTGTCTTTTTGTTTTCAATATTGCTGGTTAACAATCAGGCTGTCAGTCTAATAGTAACGTCTAGAATTAGTCTGCCCCTTTCCTTTGCCTACATCTATGATTTTTTTCTTGGCCCTTGGTTTTCTGCTATTTCTCTGTCATGTGACTATGTGTAGATATCTTTTTATTAATCCCCCTTGGGATTCACTGTGTGTCCTGGATTCCAATCTATTATCAATCCTTGAATTTCTAATCTTGTATATCTTTTACTATTTTCTTTCCCAAATTCTTTACATTATCTCCTTATAAACTTCTGATTGGACATGCAATAGACATTCTTTTATTCAATACATTTTTACTGAGCACCTACTATGTGATGGGCACTTTTGTGGTCTCCAAAGATACATCAGTAAACAAAATGAAAAAAGATTCTTATTGTCATTTAATTTACATTTTACTTGTGTGAGAGAAACAACAAAAATATTAATAGCTCTGTATATTAGATTATAACAGCTACAAGATTAAAGTAATCATAGGTACTAGGATGGAGGACAAAGATCGCCTACCCCTCTTTCTTAGCTTTTCATTTCTCAACCTCCCTTTTATATAGTGTTATATCTGGCAATGGATATAACCCTCCAGATATGGTACCACAGAAGTGTACTACTTCCCTTAACCAGGATTCTATATTTATGTTAAGGTAGGCTGAGTTTTATTAGCTCCTTTGCTTAAAGTAATTTTGTTTACCAATTTTAAAAGGATCTTGATATTCTTCAGCTATCAAATGCAGATATCAAATCATCTCCATCTCCTCAGTTTCAAAATGTTGTGACACAATATAGAGTCAGGTCAAGCATTTTTGAGGCCAGAAGATCATGTGATTTGGGGACGGGATGTTTTTTACAAAAAAAAATAAATATTACAAATGCAAAATTAGGTTCAGTGTCTTGTAAGGGGCCAGGGAGATGAACTTTAGATAGCTTAATGAAATTCTGCCATTAAGGCACATATTAATGTATATTAGATTTGTTAATATGTGAAATATCTCTCCATTTTTCTATTTGCAAGTAATTATAAATTACAGTAATAAAGAGATATACAAGAAGAAATAGAGTATACTAAGATACATAAACTTTGTGCTTCAGATATCAGCCTTTGAGTATTACATGTCCCATAGTATTCCACTAGCTATTTGCTACCAGCAAACAAATATCCTTTTACTCAATTGTCAGCTTTGAATTTCTGCTGGGTTTTAACTTGTATTTCCTCTTCTTGTGCTCATTTATAATGAAAACAGACATTAGTTACAACTGTACTTTTAAGTTACTTATTTATATTTCATGTTACCAGAATTAGGGGGATTTTTGAAGGGAAAGAGAACATTTTTAATTGAAAAAAAAAAAGTAAAATTATTTTTAAAGGAACAAAACAACTCAAAACCAAACCATGAAAATCTGGACCCAGGATTTCGTCCAGTGCATAAATATTATACTTCTATCCTGATCTCTACAACTTTTCTCAGACATAAGATTTCTCTTAAGGATAAATTTTATCATGGAGAGATATAGAATAATTACTGAAATACCCAATAGCTTTTGTACTTCCCATGAGTAGAACCTCATAGGGGATGGCAACATATAATTTCAGTTCTTCCCTGGATGATGCTGGACCGAATCCCTCTTTCTAATGGGAACTTACATAAGCTACTTATTACATTTCCCCATGGTCTTTTCAGGTACGCAACATGGGGTAAAGAGAAAAAAGATTAAGACATTCCTTTCTCTGAAGTATTCCCAGGTGAATGATCTCTAGAGTTTGCACAGTTGACAGGTTTGGAATGATCCTTTGGTGAATTTAAATCTATTCTGACTCATGTCATAAAACTGAAACATATTAGTAATTCATTCTTGAATTTGGACTCAGTGAATCACGAGACTTTTAGTATATTCTACATCAGTATTTCTCAAAATGTAATCTAGGGACCATCCGGATTTATACCATTAGTGATTAAAAATAAATATCAGTTTGGCTTTACAAAAGACCAATGGACTCAGAATCTTGGAGAGCAAGTAGCAGAGGGGAAGCGGGGTAGAATTGTATTTTTATAAGTTCTTTATGTTATGAATATTCAAGTTTGAGAACCACAGTTTTACATCAGGATGCTTATGTCATGGTTAAAAATAACATGGCACTCATGCTGCAACTTCTTATCCATACCCATGGTAGACATTACTAATTGAGCACAGCATTCATCCCTCCAGAGTTTAGGTGAAGCCCTACAATCATACCTAATACAGAACCTAGGCAGATGATTGACTTACATGATAAAATACCCTCTTCTGGAACTATTCCATTCAGACATTTCTATTAGGCAATATTATATTTAGGAACATAGTCAATAATTTGCAAGCAAACAATGATGTTCTTTAGTTTGTTACGCATATGCCAGAAAATTTTTGCATTAAAAATTGAATATAAGGCCTAGAGCAGAGAAGAAAGCAAGTCAGAAAATATGACCTTTTCAACTATGGAAATAATATTCATAATAAAAAGTAATTGATGATGGAGGAAAACATTAAAAAAGGATATAGTAATTTAAAGGGCACAGTAGAATGAGGTCATTAACTCTTTATGTCTCACTTGGCAGCTTCTGAAGGCTTAAAATGTACATAGCATACGTCCATAGTATGTACATAGTATAGTTATATGTTCATAATTATTACCCAGAAAAACCCAGAAAAGGATAAGGTATTTTTCATATCTTATGTTGAAGGCAGTATGTGATAAACTTTCGAAAATTTGCCAACCAAGGCAGTTAATGAGTGCTTAATAAGTAACTTTGTGGCTAATTGATAAAACAGCAATAATTTTCAATCTTATGGTCCTAGTAACTCATTTTTACTACCTGTATTTACTTTGTTTTATTCTCCTATTGCAAACAATTTATTGAAAACCTCAGAAACATTCAATCATATTGACACATTATCAAGTCCTGTTATTTGTATTCTATTTATAAAACAGATTTTTGCAATATGATTATTACTTATCTAGTGAATTTAGAATTAGATGAGGAAATTACTTCTAAAAACTTCAATTAAATAACATTTTTCAATTTTTACTGAAAGTTTTGATAAGTTAAGGTTGATAATTTCTGAAACAGTAACTCAAATTCATAAATACATATATATTGCCTTTTTGTTAACTGCATAGGGCTAGTATCTGTAAATATTCAGATCCTTACTCTATGTAATATAAAATATTATGACTTATGAGTGTCCAAAAGCAAATAAATACTTTTACAAAAATAATTTTGGCCATTCTTTGAAAATATTTATCATATTAACATTTAACATGTAATAACAATAAGCTTAATATTTTACATATTTTTAAAAAATTAATCATTGTGGAAATCTGATGATCCTTTTCATGTTTATTTTCAAAAATATATCTCTTTATTTTCTATTTAGCAAATTAATAAAATTAATTGTTTTACCTAATTCTATTTACCTGACAGAATAGGGAAGCAGTTTCAGAGACTTTTTTTAAAGGGAGCTGCCAGTGACAAAATATATAATCAATATTATGATCAAATTAAAGTGATTTTCTACCATGTCAATTCCAAATTTTCTCTTTTTCTTACTGGAATACTTGTAACAGCCACTGGACTTGAAGCCAGGAAATATGGCTTCCAGTATTTGCTTATATTAGGTTAGTTATGATTACAAAGAAATAGCATGTGGATACTTAGAGATAGTTATTAATGTTATGATCCTATGAATATCAGCAAGCACTCACTATTTAAATATGGCTATTTAAGTATTATATATTACTGGAAGAAAGAACTTGAAATGGATTCATTAAAATAAAGGTACAAACTTTTAAACATAGCTGTACAATATTTTTGCAGTATCAACATTCAGCTATTTCATTTGACAACTATTTCATTGCTTTCCTTCTTTTTGTAAATCTTACATCATGGACCCTAGCAGTTTCAACTAAAAAATGGTTTTAGGTAAGAAAGTACTTTGAGTGATTCTATAGACTCAAATTATAATTGGTACAAAGTAACATTTTAACTGTTATTAACCAAACTCCAGAATGCTTGATTCTCCTTAACCTCTATTGTAAAAATACCATGGAGTGGTTTGGGGGATTCTACTTTAGAAACAAATCTTTCTTGAGTGACTTTTAAATTCTAGATAAATGTAACTAGAATACAATGATATGCTGAGAGGGTTTTTTTCCCCTCAACTTTGTTAAATTACTTCTTTACAGAAAATCTGGTAAATTATTTGCCACTATTTTTTAGCTAGAAATGAAATGCCTTTAGAATTTTTAAGCAGTTTGACCAATCATTAAATGATCCTTGGTAGGGCATGAAAACCTTGCTGGAATAAAGAGTAGGTCTCTTTTAATAATTTATGATGGGTGCTTGAATTTTATTTACATTAATTTATTTACTTTATTTACACTAATGTTTTCTATTTCAATGTCTTAGTACTTATAGCTTACCTATAATCAGAGTTCTAACATGAGTTTTTGTTTAAGAATAACTTTTCACTTTACCTTATACAATTTAACTTAGTTTCTTTATTTTGAATTATTCTGACTTGCTACTATATTCTCATTCACAAAGGTAACTTGGATGAAATTTTATTGAAACATGTTCTTCTTAATTATTACTTCTCTTTTGTAAAAGACTATTCTTCATTTCCCCCCCTCCCTTGCTTCACTCCTTGACAGTCCACAGTCATATGTCATGTTCTTCCCAAATACTGAGAGGATCTATACTAATTTATTTCATTCAGCGAGAATATAAGGAAGGTAGAAAAGGATTTGCAAATTAACTTGGTTTTAGCTTTGTTCAGTCTCTTATCCACTTGGTTTTAATTTATTTATTTATTTATTTATTTATTTATTTATTTATTTATTTATTTATTTATTTATTTATAAATATATGTATATATTTATTTTTGTTGAAAAGAGTTTATTTTGTCTTTTGTCAGAACTGCCAATCTTATTGAGTCCAAACCTCTTGAATAGCTAGGAATAAAGACTTCACAAAACTCAGTTAGATAATATGGTAGAATCCCTGAACTGTCACTACTTACATAAGTAGAAATGAAGTAATTAACTTAAAACTAGTTGTAGAAAAACAATGGAAGAGGGACCACTGCCCATGGTATTGGATTTAAGAAGAATTTCCAAAGATAATATCACTCACTGATAAGGGCAAGGAAATCTGTTTGAAAACAACTTCTTCCAGTTGGTTCTTCAGAGTTTTCATGAGTGGTGCTTATCATTCTCAAGACTGAGTTATCAAAGATTAATAATAGATGGAAAGGAGAATCTCCATCAGTGGGTATGTCTGTCAAAAGAACTAGCTTCAACTTTTGAGGGTACTAATTTTCATAGAAAGCTAATATTTTCCTGTAGAATTTCCCATACTTAATGTACTTTCTGAAATACATGGACTTGGAAAGCAATCTGTAGATTGAACATTCTTATGTTCTCCATCATATCTCTTTGAAAACAGTATTTAGGGATGCAGGGTACTACTATCATAAGTATAATAGATACTTATGATATCTATTATTATAATTATAATTACTTTGTGTGATAAATATGATTTTTAAAGTATTTGGTGACGAATTAGAGTTTTTTTGGTCAAAATTATATTGATCCCATATGTAATGCATATGAATACAAAATTTATTAAAAGATGATGAAATTTCTTATTAGAGAAAGGAAGAAAAAATTCTTAAAGATAATTTAGGAAAAATGTAAATGGATGTTTAAAAATATTTGTACTTGTTATTTTAAAAAGATAAATGATTGAGTTAATTTCATGGTAAAAATGTCATGATTATGTCATTATTATGTTTTTTCTCTTCTAAGTCATATGGTTATTTGGAAATTTATCTCAATATAAGAAATTCTTCTTCTGTTATTTGAATATTCTTTTACATTTACAACCCAAGGACTATTTCATGATATCCTATTTTGCTATATAATGCTAGCTCCCCAAGAGAGCATATGATTTGAAAGCTAATTTAAAATCCCACAAGGATTTATTGCCTGACAAGTATGGTTTTATATTTTTGTCCTTTGTTGCTTCTTAAAACTCCAGTTTTGTTGATGACAACTCAGGATCTGAGGAGTAAGCCTCCTGGCTAGTGAAATGCAAGAGCTAGTGGCCTGCACCTCTCTTTTCCCTTAACTATTCATTTCTCAGATATCGACCAATGGAACAAGGTAATTGAGCAACTAGGAACCCCATGCCCGGAATTCATGAAGAAATTACAACCCACAGTGAGAAACTATGTTGAGAATCGGCCCAAATATGCAGGACTTACCTTCCCCAAGCTCTTTCCAGATTCTCTCTTCCCAGCGGACTCCGAGCACAATAAACTCAAAGGTAAGCCTGTCAGGGACAACCTGAGAATCACTTGTGGGTGACAGACTGATGCAAATAATGTAGAGACCTCACCCTTAACTTGAGCTATCTCCTAAGGTCTTTTTCTTTCTTTCTTTCTTTCTTT
>PVKH010001931.1:0-28705 GCA_004027955.1 Chaetophractus vellerosus
TAGTGGGCCCTGGGGGGTGGGGTGGGGAGGGACGGGGTGGATCAAACAGGGGATATTTGGTGGCCTGTGGAAGTGTTTTCCATTGCCTTGCGGTGGTGGACATAGGACAGGGTGATAGTCATCAAAATTTATAAAAGTGTATAAGCTAAAATGTGGACCTTGATGTGGACCAAGGACAATGTTTGGGAACTATGTTTCACTATCTGTATGTTAGTTATGTTGGTGCTGCCATCCACATACAAAAAAATTTTCGTATGGGGGTACATGGAGTGGGAGGTTGAAAATATGAGATTGTCTTGTATTCTCTGTGTGACTCTGCTGTGACCTAAAACTTCTTTGAAAATTAAATGAAAAATGGTGGGATGCTTGAGAGTGAGAAGAGGAAGGTTCCACAAAACAGACTAGATACCAGATATTGCACACATAAGGCAAATTGGAAAAAAAACCCTTTTATTTATATATATTATTATTTTTCACATTTTTTGAAAACCCCAATCCTTAATAACATCTTGTTCTCTTTCTTCTATTTTTTTAAACTATTTTTTATTTTTTAAGTTCTCATATATTTTAACTCTTACATTTAAATATCATCATTTCATTTTCCTATTCATTGCAATTAGCTATTGTTATGGCTTCAACTTTGAAGAGGCTATGGATCACAGAAGGGTCACAACAGAGACAGGAAAGGATCTTTGGGGAAGGTCAGGGATGGGTGTGCATGGGAGGAAGTCCACCTGAACATACATAAAAGGCATGCATAATTGTTCAAATGCTCACAGGGCATGGTCATGGGGTGAAGAATTACTCAATAAATGGGAGCATACTGAATTCCCATCCTGGAGAGCTCTGCCGTATTTTCCAGGAGAGTAGCAAAATCCCCCCAAGTGCAGAGGCAGTGTCTGGCAAAGGAGGATGATCCACTGATGGGCCCTTTTTATTGAAGACTAGCCTTATGAGTCTTTGCTCTTGAAACTGAAACAGCCTAGTGTTATGGGGTGCCTAAGAATTGCCTCTTGAGAACCTCCTTGTTGTTCAAATGTGGCCTCTCTCTAAGCCAAACTCAGCATATGAATGCATTACCTTCCTCCCAGTGTGGGACAGGACTCCCGGGGATGTCCCTCCCTGGCAACGAGGGATTACTAACAAAAGCCAACGGGCAGCATGACTGGAAAAAGACTTCGAATAAAAGGGGGAAATGGTAAAGACAAATGAGTTCATAGGGCTAAGAGACTTCAAGGTGAGTCTGGAGGTCAAACCAGAGGTAACACTTATGCAGATCCCAGTAGGACCTCCTAGGCTTCCAATATGGATATCACCCCAAACAGAGGGCCTCCTGAGTGCTCTGGAGATATCCAGGTCCTATATCAGGACAGATAGCCCCAGAGTTTGGTGCCTTACCAGTGTGCCCTAATTTGGAATCCTTCCTCCTGAGAGTGACAGAGTCTGACCGAAATATGTCTTCCCTGCACATGGTCCATCTGTCTCTTCTATTCAAACCTATGTTTGATGCCAGAGTTTTAGGTGTATTTCCAGAGACTGGTGACTACAGGCTGTCCAGGTGCCAACTGGGTCCAGAGACTCTGTGGGCCTGCAACTCCTACTCTACAACTCAATGGACTCACCCAGGACACCCAGTTGGGAGGTGATGATGGATGACAGCTATCCTGGGGAATGGAGAGAGCCTGCAGCTACAGGCAGGATAATCTCTTCCATCGTATCAATGGGATATAAGCCACCTCTCACTTGGTGGTGGAGGGGACATCACCATCCTAGACTCCTTGGGATTGGGGGAAGAGGTATGGACTAGAGTGGACTTGTTGGTGTCCTGTTATAGACTTGTTGTGGTTCATGGAATGAAAGAAATTACAAAATCATGTGGAGCCAGAGGCACTGGACACTTTGGGGGCAGGGAGAGGGAAGAGCAGTTGTAATACAGGGGCTTTTTTGGGACTTGGGATATAGGCCATTTTATATCATCATGTAACATGAAGAACTGTGTGGGAGAGAGGGTGGTCTACAGTCTGAACTGTGCTCCATGCATGGTGGCAAAGCCCCAAATGTGTATATCTATTACAGGTGATGTGTCACACTGATGAAGGATGTATATGTGGGAGGTTATGGGAGTTGTGGGAGGCCGGGCATATGGGTACTCCTAAAATTTCTGTGTAACATTTATGTAAATTGATGTATCCTAAAAAAATAAAAAATAATATTAAAAAAAGGAAATCAATCAATGTAATACAACATATTAACAGATCAAAAGAAAAAAAAATCACATGATCATTTCTATTGATGTAGAAAAACCATTTGACAAAATACAACATCCTTTCTTGATAAAAACACTTCTAAAGAGAGGAATAGAAAGAAACTTCCAGCATAATAAAGGGTATATAGGGGCCGGCTGTAGCTCAATTGGTAGGATGCTGGTTTACCACATGGGAGGCCCCGGGTTCGGTTCCCGGGGCCTCCTTGAGCGGGCAGACCGCCTTGAGAAGGCAAGCCACCATAGGCAGGGCAAGCCCCCATGAGGAGGACAACCTGCCTGCGAGCAGGCAAGGCCACCGTGCGGTGAGCTGACTCGGCGGGGAGACAAGCAGACACAGAAGAACGCAAAAATCAACACAGCAAGAACAAGCAGAAAGGGGGGATATATAATAATAAATAAATAAATAAATAAATAAAGGGTATACATGAAAAATAACAGCTAACACCATATTCAATCATGAAATGCAAAAGACTTTCCCTCTAATATCTGGACTAAGACAAGGATGCCCATTGTCACTATTCTTATTCAACATAATTGTGTTAGAAGTATTTGCTCTAGCACAGAGGAAAGATAAAGTTACAAAAGGCATCCAAATTGGAGAGGAAGAAGTAAAAATATCAGGATTTGCAGATGACAGAACCTGTACTTAGAAAACCCTGAGAAACCTACCACAAACCTTCTAGAGCTGATAAACAAGTTCAGTAAAGTGGCAGGATCCAAGATCAACACACAAAAATCAGTAGCATTTCTGTATGCCAATAATGAGCAATCTGAGGGGGAAATCAAGAAAAAAGTCTATTTACAATAGCAACTAAAAGAGTTAAATGCCTAAGAATAAAGTTAACTAAAGACGTAAAGGACTTGTACATAGAAAAAACTATGCAACATTGTTAAAGGAAATCAAAGAAGACCTAAACAAATGGAAGATTATTACATGTTCATGGATTGGAAGACTAAACATCATTATGATGTTTGTCCTACCAAACTGGTTTACAAAATTAAAGCAATTCCAATAGAAATTACAAGAGCTATTTTACTGAATTGGAAAAGCTAATTATGAAATTTATTTGGATGGGCAAGGGGCTCCAAAAAGCCAAAAAGATTGAAAAAGAAAAACAAAATTGGAGGAATCATGCTACCTGACTTTAAAGCATACTACAAAGCTAGATTGGTCAAACTTCATGGTATTGACACAAGGATAGACATATTGACCAATGGAACTGAACTGAGAGTTCTGATATAGATCCTCACATATACAGTCAACCAATATTCAACAAGGCTACCAAGCATACTCAGATGGGATAGAATGGCCTCTTCAACAAATGGTGCTTGCAGCACTAGATCTCCATATCCAAAAGAATGAGAGGGGATCACCAACTCTTGCCCTATTCAAAAATGAGGTCAGGATGGATCAAAGACCTAGATATAAGAGCCAAGACCATAAAGTTCCTAGAAGATAATGTAGGGAAGCATGTACAAGATCTTGTAGTAAGAAATGTTTTCATAAAATTTACACCCAAAGCATGAGTAAAATAGATAAGTGGGACTTCATCAAAATTAACAACTTTTGCACTTCAAAAGACTTTGTCAAGAAAGTGAAAAGGCAGCCTACTTAATGGGAGAAAATATTTCATAACCATTTATCCTATAAGGGTCTAATATCCAGCATATATAAAGACATCCTTCAGCTCAGAAAAAAAAAAAAAGAGAAACAACCAATTTTAAAAAATGGGCAAAATTTGAATAGACACTTCCCCAAAGAATAAATACAAATGGCGAAATAGCACATGAAGAGATGCTCAACATCATTAGCTTAGGGAAATGCAAATGAAAACATAGATATCAGCTTACACTTATTAATTAGACTGGTAGCTATTAAAAAAACAAAACTACAAGTGTTGGAGAGGATGTGGAGGAAAGCGAACCCTCTCCCACTGCTGGTGGGAATGTAGGCTTTGTGCAGCAATTGTGGAGGAAGTTTGGGTGGTTCCTCAGGAGGCTAACTATAGAACTGCCATATGATCCAGCAATCCCACTTCTGAGCATATACCCCGAAGAATTGAAAGCAGGGACATGAACAAATATATGTACACCAATGTTCATAGCGGTATTATTCACTATTGCCAAAAGTTGGAAGCAACTCAATTGTCCATCAACAGATAAATGGATAAGCAATTTGTAGTATATACATACAATGGAACATTTTTCAACTGTAAGAAGGAATGCAGTATTGACACACAGGACAACATGGTTGACTCTTGAAGACCTTATGTTGAATGATGTAAGCCGGTCACTGAAGGATAAATATTACATAACCTCACTGATATGACTTAAGCAAATTGAACAGACTCAAAGAGCTAGAGTCTGGAAGACAGGTTATCGGAAGACTGAAAGGGGAAGAAGGTGGTGAGCTGATGCTCAATATGAGCAAAATCTAAGATAAGGTGGAAGGGGATAGTTCTGCAGTAGATGGGGGTGATAGTGGTACAGTGATGTGATTGAGTTTGATGGTGCTGGATGTGAGGGGCAGTAGGGTAACGGGGTTGGTTTGGATTATCCATGGAACTGGGGTGAGGGCGGGAGGAAGGAACAGATGAATTCTGGTTATATGTAGGCCTGTGGTTAAAATTACAATGGTGGGAATGTTCTTTTGGAAAATATGGCCGGGAAGGGTTACTGATGCAGGGCGTTGGGATATGTGAGATGGGGCAAGCCTTGGGCATACCTCTAGGGAATATGAAAATGTTTATCTTGCCATAGTGTGTGATCTCAGTGGGTGGAGACCCACACAATAAACAAGAAGTACTGCTGTGTTCTCAGTTAGAGGGGCAAGGATCTCTCAAGAACATAGACAGTTCCTAATAAAAGATAACAGACCAATATGTCAAATCCTGAATAATATTTTATGTAGCAGTGAACTTTATTCTTCAAAAATTGAAACTTAATGGTTACCATAGGTTCTGAGGGGAGGAGGAAGAAGACTAGAATAGATGGAATATAGGGCAATGGAATTGTGCTGCATGATCTTGCAGTGATGGATACAGTCCATTTTAAATTTTTTCAAAACCTATAAAAATGTTTGGTGCAATATGCAATATGTAAAACATAATGGTTAGTAGCAATGCTTCAATATTTGTACATCAATTGTAACAAATATACAATACACATGTAAAATGTTTTTAGTAAGAAAGAGTGGCAGAGGGGGAGGAGGTTGGGTATAGAGAAATTACCTACATTTTCTATGTGGCTTTTCTGTAAACTAAAGCTTCTTTGAAGATAAAGTGAAAAAAATAAGACACCAGAGGAACATATGGAAGAAATTGTCACAGTACATAAAAGACCACAGATCTTACAGTGATGAAAGACAATGAAAAAAAGTATTTTATTTTATTATTTTACTTTTATTTTTGTATTTTGCTATTTATTATTATTTTGTTTTCTAATTATTTTTATTTGTTTTTTTTTTTTTTGGTTTGGTTTTTTGGGGAGGTTTTGAATTGCAGAAGGGTCACAACTTTGGCAATGAAGGATCACTGGTGCACGGTGTCAGTGGTGGGGATATGTGTGGGGAGGGATGTACCTGAGGGATGCTTCTGTGTCATTAGGATATGTTCAAGTGGTCATGGGGCATTGCTCAGTGGACGGAGACCCACACAAAAACCAGAGCAATATTAATTCCCATCCTGGGTGTCCTGCTACATTCTGTAATGGAGCAGCAAGAATCCCCTGAGTATATGTACAGGGCTTAGCGAAGGAGGACAGAACATTACACTAGGCCCTTGATATTGATGGTTGTACTTACGAACCTTTCCTTGTGAAATTGAAACTTAGCCTAGTATTATAAATTGCCTAAGGGTTGCATCCTGAAAGCCTCTTTGCTGCTCAAATGTGGCCTCTCTCTAAGCCAAACTCAGCATACAAACGTGCTACCATCTACCCAATATGGGACAGGACTTCCAGGGATGAGCATCCCTGCCACCAAGGGTTTATTACCAAGAACCAAATAGCAATGTATTTACAAAAAGACCTTGACCCAAAAGGTAGAAATATTAAATACAAATGCGTTTTTATGGCTAAGAGATTTCAAAGTGAGTAGGTAGGTCATTCCAGAGGTTACGCTTATGCATGTCTCAGCAGGATCTTGTTGACTGTCACAGTAAACAGTGCCTCAAACAGCAGGGCTCCTGAGGGCTCTAGAGACATCTAGACACTATAGGCAGGACAGATAATCTCAGGAATTTGGCACCTGTCAGTGGGCCTTACTTTGGAATATATGCTCCACAATGTAACAGTTAGACTCATTTATAATTTCCCTACAAATGGTGTTTCTGCACCTTTTATTTGAGCCTATAATTAGCATGATTCTCATTAAACATATGTCTCAGAGACTTCGCCCATCCCCCCAAAACAGAGAGTATCCACAACTCCAAACAAGACAGTTCCACACATCTACTCCATGGGATCTAAGCCCCCTCTCAATTAGAAACAGAGTGGGCCTCACCATCCCAAATCCTCAAGATTGAGGAATGAATAAATATAAGGAGGGAATGCAACTATGGGCTAAAATAGACTTATTATTCTAGCAATGGAAGAACTTCTATCATTGATACAATGAAGTTCTGAAGGGAGGGAGAGGGAAGAATAGGTGTAACATGGGGCATTTTGGGGACATTGTAATTGTACTGCATAATATTGCAATGACAGATACAGGTCATTATAGATTTTGTCAAAACCCATGTAATTGTTTCGTACAAAGTGCAAATTATAATGTAAACTATAGACCATGGTTAGTAGCAATGCTTCAATATGTGTTCATCAATTTTTTTATTTTTAATTTTTTAATTAAAAATTTTTTATAATAGATTATTATTATTATTATTATTTTAAAAGATACCTAGGTTACATAAATGTTACACAAAAGATACAGGGATTCCCATATGTCCCACTCCCCACACCTCCCACACCCTCCCACATGAACATCCTTCATTAGTGTGGCACATTCATTGCAAGTGATAAACGCATCCTGGGGCTTTGCAATTAAGCAGGGACCATAGTTCACATTGTAAAGCACACACATAACGTATGTAAAAATGTTCAAATGTTCATAGGACATGGTCACAGTGGGTGGAGACTCACACAATAACTGAGCGAATACTGAATTCCCATCCTGGGGAGCTCTGCCACATTTTCTAAGGGAACAGCAACAATCCCCCAAGTGCTGGGGCAGTGACTAGCGAAGGAGGATGATCCATTGATGGGCCCTTGATATTGACGACTAGACTTATGAGCCTTTGCTCTAGAAATTAAAACTTAGCCTATCGTTATGGGGTGCCTAAGAGTTGCCTCCTGAGATCTTCCTTGTTGCTCAAATGTGACCTCTCTCTAAGCCAAACTCAGCATATGAATGCATTACCTTCCCCCCAGCATGGGCCTTGACTCCAGGGATGAGCCTCCCTGGCACTGAAGGATTGCTACCAAGTACCAACTAGCAATGCAACTAGAAAAAGACCTCGAATAAAAGGGGGAAAAGGTAAAGACAAATGAGTTTATATGGCTAAGAGACTTCAAAGTGAGTCGGGAGGTCATCCCAGAGGTAACGCTTACGCACATCTCAGCAGGATCTCATAGGCTGCCAAAGTGTATACTACTCCAAATAGTGGGGCTCCTGAGGACTCTGGACTCACCCAGGTCCTATGTCAGGGCTGATAGCTCCAGAGTTTGGTGCCTTGACAGTGGGCCCTGCTTTGGAGTTTGTACTCCTATTTAAACCTATACTTGGTGCTGGAGTTTGTAGGTATACGTCCAGAGACTAGAGTCTTTGGGCTGTCCATGTGCCAGCTGGGTCCAGAACCTCAGTGGAGTGGCAACATCTACTCTACAGCTCTTTGGACTCACCCAGGACAACTGGCGGGGTGATGATGATGGACAACGGCCATCCCAGGAAACGGAAAGAGTCTGCAGCTACAGGCAGGATAGTCCCATCCATCTTCTCCATGGGATATAAGCCTCCTCTCAATTGGAGGTAGAGTGGATGTCACCAGCCCAGAATTCTCGGGATTGGGGAAAGAACTACGGACTAGAGTGGACTTAATGGTATTCTACAATAGACTTGTGATTCTAGCAATGGCAGAAATTACAACATTGATGTGGAGCCAGGGGCCACTGGAAGCTCTGGGGGCAGGGAGAGGAAAAACACTTTTAATATGGGGGCTTTTTCAGGACTTGGGAATCCTCCTGAGTGATGTTGCAAGGACAAATAATAGGCCATTTTATATTATCACACAACATGCAGAACTGTGTGGAAGAGAGTTCATCAATTTTAACAAATGTACCATGCTAATGAAAGATGTAGTTAATGGGGGAAAGTGGGGGAGGGGATGTGTGTGTGGTATATGGGAATCTCCTATATTTTTGATGTAACGTTTATGGAATCTAAAGCTTCTTTAAAAATAAAATAGTGTTTCTCAAAAAAAAGATAAATGTGAGCTTAAAATCAGATTGACAAGGAAAGAATATTGAATGTTTAATTTTGAGGATGCATTGAATTGAGAAAAACATACGTTTAAAAAATTTGTGTGCTCCTTGAGGGTGTAGGTGGTATCTATGGATTATTACTTCTTTGATAGTCCCTGGTTTACACTAAGCACTAAAATATATTTATTGAATTAAATTGGTAGTTAAGAAAGGTGAATAAGGATGCTCAGCCTGATTTCATCTTAATTTGGAAGAAAAGGTAAAAACCTTATAGTTAAAAGAGCAATAGTTTGGTGTTAAAAGGAAAAGTAATTTTGAGACAGAGTAAATCAATAAGGAACAAAATCACAGAGAATTTTTGTACTGCTACTTAAAATTGGAAAAGTCAATCAGGAAAGAGTTTGCTGAAGATAATATAAAAAATTTAAAGAACTAAAGAGGAACAGAGAATAAAGGAAATAGGGGCTAAAGGACTCTTCAAGGTGATGAAGATAGATTATTGTCTATAAAAGGGTGAATATCAGTATGTGGGAAGAGATAATAGTTAATTGTTGAAAAAAATTTAGAATTAGTTTTTAAAAATATGAATTTCTCCTCTAAGTTTGATAAGCATTAATACTTGTATATTCTGCTTTCTGAGAAATAATGAAGATATATGAATTTATGATATTTAAAATAATTATGACCACATTGGAGGTAGTTACCTTTTAAGAGGTAAATGATACGATTTCTCTCATTTAAAGAGATTCACATGAATTTTCTGGCATAATATCTGTCTAGATTTTATAAAATGAAATTGAGTTATTTTGTGTTTAAATGAATGTTTATATTCGTATATGTTTGTTTACTTATTTATTACTTTTAGACTGTATCAAAAATCAAGCTCTTCCAACTAGGGAAAATGTCCTCATTTTAACAGGCATGGTTTTTTTTTTATTTTTTATTTTTGCTTATTCAGTTTACTTTTTAAAATCTCTCTACCTACAGAAATTGATTGCTAGATTTTGTTCTTTGTTTTCTAGGGAACAGGCCTCTATTGCAGAAAATCAGCAAAAGAATTTGAATGAAAGCATTAAGCAAGCCAATAGCATATTTTTTTTCAGAAAGTAATTGCAAAAGATAAAGCGTCCAATTCATTACACAGTGTCTACACACATAATTGGAATTACATACCTTTTCAGCATAAGAATTATCTTATCCATTGTGGGCTTTATTTCTTAATTAATGGAAAAAACTTAATACGATTCAAATTATCATATTTTCTTAATATTTGCTTAAAGAACAATTCACTTAATCTAATTAAATGGAAGAGACACCTCTGTGCTATGTTTGTAAATGGGCATGGAGAATAAAGACTACTTAGAATGATAACTTTTTTCTTTAACTCAGTCTCAGCTTTCTCTCTATAACAGACATACTTCAATAATTTGACTCAATTATTTGAAAATTTAGAATAATTTGCCTAGGGACTAAGCAGATTATCGTTATACTATTTTTGAATAAAAGCAATTTTGATAATCAAAATCTACAATTTCTATAAATGTAAAAGTATGTGCTTATTTGGTAAGTGTAGAAGAGTGCTAAAAAAACCACATTGCCCATTACCTCACCACCCACAAACAACTGCTCTTGACATTTTCATATTTCCCTTCCAAATATTCATCAACATATTTAAAAATAAATATAATTAATATTGATTAATCAATATCTCATTGTGCCCTCTTACTTAATGGTTTTTCATGTGAATAATATTATTTAACAATCTTGGAAAACACAGTTTTAATGGCTGCAACATATTTCATTTTTATAGTTTCATCATGACTTACTTAACTCTACTTCTATTGTTGAACATTTCAGTTCTATTTTTCTATTTATAAATAGCCCTATTAAAATAGCTTTATATACACAATCCTTGACCTGCTAAATTAGACTCACTGTTTTGTTTGCAAATTCCAGAAACAAACTTAAACTCACTTAAATTAAATTTTAAAAAGTATTTATTGGAAGGACAGCTACAAGTTTTTTGGATCAGAATGCAAGCAGTTGGCCAGGATGGTAGGGATATCACAAAGACTCTAGAACTCTTGCTACCATGGCTCAAAAAAAAGACAACACTACCTTAATCTTTTCTGGGTTTCTCACTCTGCATCATGTTGTATATAAACCTGCCTTTTCTCTTACTTCTTATGCTTCTCTTGGGTACATGGAATAAAATTGTCACCGCTGCTGTTCTCTTAATATCTTTACTCACTGGAAAGGTCTACTCTCTCAATCTGTCACCAGACACAAAAGCCCAGGAGGACACTTCATGTCTAATACTCATTGCTGAACTCCTCACACTTGCCAGGAGGGCAAAGTACCACAAATTACTCCACTTGAACCACATGGAGTAACTAGTAAGAAACATACCAGTTTTTGAGGACCCTGTGAGAGGCAAGTCATACCTCAAGAGGAATTACTACCTTTCTGCTGATATGCAACTAAATCCTTCCTAAGGCAGAGCATTGCTGCAAAAGCTTGAGAATTATGGTTGTTTAATTTGGTTGGTCCAAATTGATTACTTCTGGTTTCACACATGGCTTCTGCACTTCTCCTGGGATGTACACTTTGATAAAAGAACATATTCACTAACCAGGGACTCTAACTTCTATTGTTTTAGTAATGTAGACCATGCAGAAAATTTTCCTCTTTGCAAGCAACCAGTGGAAATCTATAACACAAGTCTGGGCTAGTAAAGCTGCGACTTCTCCTGCCAATGAACTTAGGGATACGTTATTCACCTCTAACCCCCATCTTCAAAGTACTCTGTGTACTTGGAACAGAGGTGTATCTTGACCAACATTGATGTTTTACAAACTTTATAAATATCATGTGTGGCCTTATTTCTTGATTTGCATGGATACCACAACCCTGACTAGAAAGAACTTGAACTCTGAATCTATGTATATTAAACATTCCCAGACAGGCCTGATAAACCATAGGGAGCTCAGGGAACGGAAATAGCCAGCGTGAAGGTAAATTCTGTCAGGATAAGGTAGAATGAGTGGAGGCACTGGAAGTGGAGGGCACTGGAGCACCACTAACTCTTTTCTCACAAAAAATTTCCTGTGCTCTGGGGATTTCGGGCTGTGGTACTAGAAAAAATACTCAGTTAGTGGAGATTCAAAGCAGTCTATGGGGAGAATAGCCCTCTGAAAGTCTGGGTAAAACAACTATTTTTGGTGATTCTAGTGCTTCTAGAAGGATAGTGAGAATAGCAGACACAACTGAGACTGCAGATTCTCAGGGTCTTATATGTTTGAGACCACTCTTTTTTTCCCCTACCAGGAAAGCCAGGAACCTATCTAAGAACCCACAGTAGAGAAATTTGTATATCTTGGGATTCTTGGCAATCCCGGGGGGAAGGGGAATCTCTGTACCAGGTGAGATTTCCTGGAAGACAATTAGATAGGCCTCTGATCCAAGATTCAGAATATAATTGCAAAGTAACATATCTGTGAACACCTCAATAATATTCAAGAAATATCAATTACCTATGAAGAAATAAATACCATATCTGTGGTCTAGAAGAACATTCTAAATTTAAAAACAGTGGAAGAAATCATGAAAACTTCTACACATGCACTTGATTTCCTAAGAAGGAAAACATCTTTGCATCGTAAAAATTCATTTCAAATAAAAAGATAGACAGAAAACAGTAAACAAATTGCAATAAGTATAACAGAGGTTACTCTTCTTAATATGCTCACAACTATTTCAAATTGATAAGAAAAATTAATAGTGTAGATAATACAGGGTCAATACTTACCAATTTCAGGCAAAAGCTGTTTCCAAACCTATTATATGTATGATTTTCATACCTAAACATATACATATAATAAACCATACCTGCAATATATTTTCAGTAAAAGTGTGACCAACACTTCTTAGGTGTCTGCTTTGTTTTGGCAATTAAAATAGTTTTTCTTAAGAAGTAAATATGGCTTTCTTTTAGTGAGTATTTTGAAATTACATCTCCTGAACATGTTCTCAAATTATGTTTTTTTCCTAATTCACCTATGTGGAACTATATTTATACCGGGCTGAGGCACAGGCTCATTCTCATTTTGTTTGTTTGAAATGTAGGTAAAGAAAAACAAGCTTCCTGTTTATGATTTCTAGGACATTATCTGTGAACCAACCATTCAGTAATAAAAGCTTTTTAAAGTTCATATATTTGGGAAGCAAATATGCATTTTGATACCCTAACACAGATTTATGTTTATGGGATTCAGTTCTATAATGGCAACAAGGACTAATACCTGTAAACGTGAGTACCTATAAGCTCTGCACAGATACTGGAGGTTCTTTCTCCATCCATCACTTTATGAAATAGATATTTGGTTCTACTCCTTGCCAGAAATTACACTGGGATGCATAGATGCATGAGACTGCTTTCTATCTGCTTTTAATGAACAAAGAGCAAAAGATATTACATGAGCTTCTTTTTGGGGGGAATCAGTATTTTGCCATAATCTTGAAGATTATTGTTCATTTGAGACTTGCATTCATTATGATTTATATTCATCTTTTCTTATATCTCGATATTGGGTTCATTGCAAAAGAAATATATGCATTACAGACCTAGAATAGTTCAGGAAATATCATGTTATGTATTTTAGATCTTCCTAAATTTCATGATGTAGAAATATCAGATTGGTACATTTTCTTTAACTTTATATTTGGAAATAATTTTTAAAATACAGGAAAGATGCAAACATCAAATATGTGCTCTACCCAGATTTACCAAGTTTTAACATTTTGCTACATTTGTTGTATTCATTCTCTCTCTCTCTCTCTCTCTCTCTCTCTCTCTCTCTCTCTCTTTCTAAACGTTTGTGAGTAGGTTGCATATAATATCCTCCTTGAACATGTAATATCTTCATGTATAATTCCCGAGAAAAAGGATACTAACTTATGCAACCACATTAAATAGAATTGTCAGGTTCAAGAAATTAGACTTTAACATTGATGTAAAGCATACAGTCTATTTCAATTTTTTTCAATTGTCCCAATAATGTCCTTTTGGACATTTTTCCTCCATTATTAGATCCAGTCCAAGATCATGTATTGCATTTAATTATCATTGTCTTTTTAGTCTCTCTCTCTCTTAAAAAAATAATTGTGGTAGCATATATACACCAGAAAATTTCCTAAGTCAACCATTCCTGTGTGTATAACTCAATAGCATTAATTACATTAATACTGTTGTGTACCATCATCACCATTCATTACCAAAACTTTTGACAGGCACATTTTTTAATGTGAAGAGTGTAATTTTGCTAAATAATCATAATAATGATATTAATAGCTGACACTATGATCTTATTGCATACCATACACTCTTCTAAGTGCTCTAACATATATTTATCTCCTTATGTTTTCACAACAGTCCTATGACGTAGGTACTCACATCCATTCTCACAATCCCGAAAACCAAGACTCTCTGAAAACCGAAAGTTGTTTTCATTTGTTGGATGACAAAATTTATTTGGTTGCAAATATATGAGCTGAATTCATGTGAGAATACATTAAAAAAACTCAGTATGAGAGTGTTTAGCTGCAGAAATACTGTCTTTTATTATGAGTACCTCTGTGGTTGTGATGTAACATATGGAATATGGATTAAATTACTTTACTGTGATACAAACAGTTTAAATTTAGAAATGCATCCGACCCCAAGGGCTTTAGAAAGGGATTATGAACTTGGTTTTCATATCCATTTTATTAATGAGGAAACTGAGGCTCAAAGAACTCAAGAAATTTGAACCCAATCACACAGTCTGTGTGTTTCTACACACTGGAGCTAGTATTGAAACCCAGTCTATGAAAGCTAAAAGTAATTTTCCTGACTAGATGTCAGAAATAACTACTGTAGTTCATATTCAGGTAATATATGAAAAGACATTAATGGATCGATGCTGCAAAAACGTGTAATTAAGGGGAAAGAGCTTTTGTCTGGGTATCTTAAAAGACAGAATCTAATCCAAGTTCTCTTACTAACTTTCTATGTGACCTTGGACAAGTCTCTTAAATCATCTCTGTCCCAAATTCTCCTTAATATGATGAGGATCATTATATTTGCCTTACAAAACTATTGGGAAGCTAAAATGAGATAATAGTGATGAAAGTACTTTGAAACTAATTAGTGCTATACTTATATAAGATGTTGTTATAACTTTATAATATTAAAGAGGTATTTTTACTCCTTTAAATTGAACAAAACATTTGAAACATTTCAAACTTACACTCAAGAGAGGCATTTCCTAAAGTGTGTCTCACAGAACACTAATCTGTGAAAGACTCCAGGACAAAAACGAGTGTTGTGGTCCAATATAATTAGGAGGAGATGCATACTATATCTCCCTCTGGAAGATTCACAGAGCTCTTGCAGTGTCATTTAAAAGGACATTTTTACTGTGCTTAATCCAGGATTTCCCAAATTGATTAGACTATGTTCTCCACCTTCCAATAACATCTTTGAACATTCTGTGGAACTATTTTGCTGAATATGTCTTAGGATTTCTGCAAAAGTATTAATATTTTAAAAACCAAGATTCTTATTGGATATATATTGCTAAATTGTATTTTATCACCACATAGAAAATTATTTGTTGATTTTATTAATGGCACCAATTTTGTTTATATTTGGAAAAGTATAGTTATTCTTTTTATCTTAACAAAAAATGTGCCCTACTTTCACTAAGTATTGTTATTTGATGTTTCACCAAGACAGCTCCAATATATATCTTCATATACCTAGAGGTATATTAATTCATTAGCTTTCTTTAACATTTAGGGACATTCCACTCAAATATCATCAACTTTATGAATTATTATGATTTTCTCAATTAAAAAAAAACCTGCTTTCACTGCTCTGTGGTATTTTCCTTGGAGAATAACACCTTAAAAATATATCTTACATCTTCACTGCATAAATAGAATGTATAAATGTTTTAGTAGTTCATTTTTCATGACAACTGTCAAACTGTGTTGACCATACCTTTAAAAATTAATATGTTGTTTAATCATTTTTCCCAACCCATATCCTCCAAATTATGTAGTCAGGGTTTTTCTCGCATTTTCTTCTCAGCATATGGTACATGTGCACTTAGAAGACTTGGTTGGATTGTTTGTACATGTATTTATATTTCCACACTTGAAACTAATGTCTAGAACAGGGACAGATTTATGTATCTTTGTTGGAATCTCGAATACACAGTCTAGTGTTGACAATTAATTAGCCACAAATACAAGTGGAATTATTGAAAGAAGTGTATAGTATGTATCCTAGCAAATTGCCTGCCTCCTTAAAATCTTGCTTTTTCACCCTTTTATAAGTGTTTCAAAAGAAACAAATGTCTTTATGTATTAGATATTTTTAACATAAATTATATTTCATGGCCAGTAGCAATTTATGGTGGTATGGAAGACCATCCAAACGAGAATGAACACAAGCTATTTATTCAGAGTCAGCCTCAATCGTTTGCATTTGTCAGACTCAAAGGTTGGCAGTGGAATGGGAATGGAATGAGAAATTGCTACAGTAAAAAAAAAACAAAAACAACGGAAGGCTTCAGAGATGTTCTGATTGGTGGTTATTGGCCCAGGGAAAGTGGAGGCAGGCTAATTGAAGTGAGACATCTTGTGTGATTAGTTTGGGAAGTGTATTTGGCTTTCTCTGGTTGCTCCTAAGTTGGAATCAGGGGCACCTGGCAGTCGTTGACTAAGTCCTCACTGTTCTGAGCAGCAGAGGTTGCAGTTTGGCTTCTGGACGCATTGCTGCAGAAATTGTGGGTCAGAAATTTACTCCATATATGATCTGGCCACTGTTCATTTGTATATTCAGTCTCTCAGTGTGATATTATGATATTATAATGAAATAGATTTAAAAATAAAAAAGTAAAAGTACATACCATTTACACTAAGAAGAGAGAAGGTGTCTGACATGTACATATAATCATTAGCTCTGTCAAAGGCACCCCAATAATCACCAACTTTGAATATTGAGATTTGGTTGCAAAGGTCAAATACATTGATAACAGGGACAAGAGAAGAATTCCTGAAAAGATATTTTATGACTTTAAATAAATGAACTAAAGGCACACACAACTTCTCTTTTCTGTAAACAGATGCATTATCTCTTCTAGTGCCCATTGCTAGACTATACCTTATTTAGATCTCACTTTAATTATGGCAGCATCAGCAAATTCCACAATGCTTCTCCACTTTAGCAGATTTTGCAGGCTGACTTTAGCTAGTTTATCCCAGCAGTTGGTCTACTAATTCACATTAGCCTCTGTGGAAAAGAAAATTGCACTTAAGTAGAAGAGTGATGTGTTTGAATGATAAATGTTCACATACTAAATCTATCAGTTCAGGAATACGAAAAGGTGCGGGGCAGAAACCCTGGGTACCCAAGATGTTTTCTTTGAATTATGATTTGCATCATTCACTTTCAAAACATAAGTGTGCTCTTTTTGTTCCTGCTCAAATATAACAACCATATATTATCTAAGAAGAACATACATATGCCATGACTGCAAGAAAATGATGTATTCATTATTGTGAAGTAGAGCTTTTGTTTTTCAAAAATCAAGAGAAAAATGATTCTTCTCCCTTAGCAATAGGATTGTTTTGCTAAAATAAAAATGTTGGATTGTTTGCAGCCTTGTACAAGGATTGACTAATACAATTATATACAAAAAACGTGTGTTACAGATAAAATACTTAAAGACTGTTTTTATGTCTTTCATTTATGGGGTAACATTGAATGAAAGGTTATCATTTATGTCTTCAATTTCTGCTGGCAAGCCTTTCAGAGTGTGAGCTCCATAGGCCAATAAGTTGCAAATAAAAGAGCTCCTTGTTTCACAAACTGAACTGTGCTCAGCATTCAAGCCCGCAAGAGCCTATTAGGGATCACATATGGACTAGTGGAACTGTGAGGGTTCTTTGGAGTTTGGAGGTGGGGGTATATATGATCTATTTCTTAGAAGTCAACCTGTTCGTGTTTTCACCTGGCTGATTTAGGGTTCTCTTAACAGTAATCTCAGGGAAACGCCCATCAAGATTTTTCTCAGTGAAGGGCTGTTCATGTTATTTATTTCCCTACTTATGCTGTATTATGTTTCATGTGCAAACTGAATCACTGGCTCAGACAACTCAAAGTTGTCTCCATCTCTCAAACTTAATTTTCACCATATCAAACTTATTTCATTGTCTGATTCAAGGGTCTCTGATCCACTTCCTAGAGAAATAACCATTGAAGTAAATGATAAAGTAAAAAATATTCATTTTTGCTCTGCATTGTTGACTGAGACTGTTCCTCCGTGGAAAAGTATTAAATAAGCAAATATCTGATCTTTTATCACTCTACTCATACCTGACCTTTATCACTAAGGGGGGCAGTTATTTAATTTTGATATTTCATTTTATACTTTGACATGCAATCTAATTTTTCAACATAAAGAAAGTTATGAATTAACACTGTATTCAAAAGCTATGATCACTGCATTCCTCATAAAAGGTCAAGTATATCCATATATTTGGGCAAGGTCCCAGTTTTGTTTCCCAATTACTATTAATTGGTCTAAAAAGATGCATCTTTAAAAGAATCTTTTTATACAATTTGCCCCTTTTATAATCTCAACTGACCAGAGGGGGAAAAAATGGAGGTGAGATAATCTAAATAAGTGAAAAATAGTTAATGGGGCATCCAGGTGACTACTTGTTCACTTTTGCTTGTTGGGACAAAAATTGATGAAAAAAAAATCACCTTAAATATCTTTTGTAAACCTATTCACCAGTTATTTTTACATAAGCATTTTGCAAATGACTTAATTTTTTAAAAAAACACCATTATATAAATGGTTAGATTCAAATTACTGAAACTGCTAAATATGATTGTCAACCTCTCATCCATCTCTTTGGTAAAGAATCCAAGAACTTCAGACTCCTGGGAGTTAGGTATATCAACTGAGCACATTGTTCCTTTGAAAATTTCTTTCAGCAAGAACACCTTTTCTAGATTGGTGCCAAGTTTTAAAATAAAATTTGGTTTTACTTACAGTGCAAAATGCCACCAATTGTTCCTATTTGGCCAATTACTAATTGAAAAATCAAGATGTCATTTTAATTTGTATTTCTTTGTTTAATCACGATGTGCTTTTGTATATTATTTTTTTATTTTTAAAGAAGGTTTAGATTACATAAATGCTACATAAAAAATATGAGGGATTCCCATATTTTAAGATTTTAAGGATCCTCCCCCTCCTACATTTTCCCACATCAACAACAGTGACATATACATTCCATTGTATATTTTGTCATAACCTACAGAATTGTGCAGGACAGGGTGTAGACTATAATATAAACTGTAATCCCTAGTTAGTAACAACGCTTCAATATGTATTCATCAATTGTAACAAATGTGCCACACTAATGAGGAATGCTGTTGACCATGTACCTTTTGTTCTTAAGATTAGTAATGAATTTTGCTTTTTCTCTTTTTTGTCTTTTTGAAAATTTATTTTCCTCAGTAATTTGTAAGAAATTTTTACCAGTATTTTTCCAAATGTTTAGAATTTTATTATATTTCTCTTTTTCAAACAAATGTATAATTAATTTCCTCTATGTTATTAAGACCATAGGCAACGGAATTGCATACATGTGAAGTTAGTCTCAACTCCCATAATTAAATGCTATGTGGCTTTGTTCAAGCTGCTCAACTTTTGTCACATTTCCTCTTTGATAAAAGTGATATAAGGGAGAAGTTGGGCATCCGCAGTTGGGTGCCCACCCCCCTCATGGGAAGTCCCTGGTTCAGTTTCGGTGCCTGCTAAAGAAGACAAGCAGAAGCCACAAACAGCAGACACTGCAATCAGCAGGGAGTGGAAGTGGCTCAGGGGTTTGGGCACTCACCTCCCACATGGGAGTTCCTGGGTTCAGTAAAAAATTATTTTTGAAAAAGTGATGTAAGAAGAGCTCCCATTTCATAGGGTCATCATAGCTGCTCAAATAGATATTATGCAAATTTTGCTTAAAAATGTTTTTCAGTTACCCTGATTTCAGGTAAATATGTGCATTTATCTGTTCTTAAGTATTTTATGCTGTTTGCCATTAATTATTTAACTGATTTAGACATGTTATGGCATATAATAAGGTTTTACCTTACCTTTTAAATGCCATCAAATATTCAAACCAATTATTCCAGTTAAATAAATAAATTAGACTTTTCCCACTTATATGATCTGTCACCACGGTAATATATTAACATGTTAACTATATACATAGCTATGCACTCAAGTCTATTTTTGTGTTTTCATGCTATTTCACTAATGTTTACTTTTGTACTATTACTGGCATTAATAAAGCATTATAAATTTATTATATGTCTTATAATCTAGTAATGAAAATTATTCTATTGCTGTTCGTTTACATTTTTCCTGTCAGTTTTCAGAAATAGAACCTTCTAAATGAAGTAATTAATATTACAATTGTTTTGTGGAATCCCCTTGACTTTTAGACTAAAATTGCATTTAGTGTATAAATTGAATTGTTTATTATTTTCAAATCACATAATCCCATCCAGAACTGGATTGACTAATACATTATTTGTTGATCTATGTCCTTCTAGTGTTCATAAAAACTTGATGCTTTTCTTTTTTAGTTCTAGTTCGACACTGTTAGAAGTATGATGCTAGCCATAAATGTAAACCACACATGCAAATTTAAAGTTTCTAGTTGCCAAAGTAAAAAAAAAAGTAAAAGAAACAACTGAAAATATTTTTAATAGTATATTCTATTTATCTCAATATATCCAAAAAATATCATTAAATGTGCAATCAGTATACAAGTTGTTAGTGAGATATTTTGCAGTTTTTTTGTACTAACTCTTCAAAATCTCATGTGTAGTTAACACTGCACAGCTCAGTGTGGACTAGCCACTTCAACTGCTCAAAAGCCACATATGACTAAAAGCTACTTATTGGATAGCACAGTTCTGGATGTTTTAAAATAGGTTTTGTTGCTATTATAAACAAAATATTTTTATTTCATTATATGTTCTTCCAAGTTTTTGTAACTAACTGGTATACATGATTGTTATTACTTTTTGCATATTTTATTTCTTCACTTATTATTGAAGCCCTTTTCTAGTCCTAAAAGTTTTTTTCTATGTATGCTGTTGTGTTTGTCTACAAAGATCATTATGTTATATACAAAGAGTGATAGATGCTTCTTATTTCCAGGTTTTATAACTTATTTCTATTTCTTAGCTGATTTGGGCTAAATTTTCAGAAAAGGATTATAGAAACTGGGAATGATAACAGACTTCCTTGTATTCCTAATGTTATCAGATATACTGCTAATGTTGGAGTATTAAATGAGTGCTGGCTGTTCATTTGAGACAGATATTATTTCTCTCTTAGAGATATAAAGGCCCTTCTATCATTAGTTCATTAAAAAGGTTGTTTTGTATTTATTCATTTTGGTTTTTTTCTTTGATTAAAAGAAGAATGGATGCTGAATTTTATCTAAGGCTCTTTGGCCACTTATTTAGATGCTCAGTTTGGTTCTCTCCTCTGACCTATTGAATGCTTAAATTATAAGTTAATTATTGCAGTTCTACAACAAATTCGTTTTGGTTAGGTTGAATTAATTTTGTATTACATTACCAGCTTTGCTTTGTTACTATTTTATTTAAATTCTTATTTATAGGTAAGCTTGCCCTGTAGTTACTTATTAATTGTATGTTATCTTTTCAGGTTTGGTCTCAAGAATACGCAAATTCAGCAAGTGAACTTGAAAGCTTGCCATCTCTGCATCTCTGGAATAATTTACTCTACATTAAAAAACACACACTGTTAAAAAAAACATATTAAAGAAAATCACAAAAGAAGTCTTTATTGATGAAGCTTAAAACACTTCCCTATGAAAAGGGCGATTCTACATACATTCTGTTATATAATCTATAACGTGTCATGTACAAGCTGAAATTGCTGTGAACAGGAGCTTAGGGGAAAGGCTTAATTTGAGTGGGAAGGAAGGGAAACAGTCAGAATGTAGCTTACTTAATGGTGTGGTAGCAGAGTAAAATCCATAATTTTCTTCTCTGCTAAGACTATTGCAACCCGGAATCCATAATCTCTCTCTTGTCTTTCTGAGCCTGGTTGTATTAGGACTTCTGACCTTGAAATTTCACAGTGGTCCATGCCTCTTTATTGTGACATGCATATGCTTACTACAAACTACCATTATGAACTAGTTATTTCTTTTTCTTGCCCTCCTTCTGAAGAGCAGAACTTTTGCAAATGCTATGATTAGGGGTTATCTAACATTCCAGAGTTCTTAGGTCAGATATGGAGACGAAATTCTCCAATAACTCTGTTAGATTGTTCCATACTTAATTCCTTATGCTAGTAAACTGAATTGTATGGCATAGACTATTATTAGATGATGGAACAGCAAATTTTAATTTACTATTGCACAATATGGTAAAAGAAACAGATTTTTTTTTTTTTGGAGAGGGGAAGAGACTAAACTATATAAGAATAAAATTTAAACTTGAAATGAAAACAAAAAAATGACTGTGCGTACTTCTTCCAAGTTCAGAACACTAAGCTTTTAATCTATGTTTTCACTTGCAAATTAGTTAATGATATGTCAAGTCATTCTATGTAACTATTTTTTTTCTTAAAATCAGTATTACTTTAGACACGGGAAAGATAAGAGTGACCAGAAATGTAGATGGATAGTGTTTACAGCTGTTTTAGTTATTATGATATCAAAGGGAATTTCAATGCAATCCCCTTCAGACATTTTCATTAAGCAAACGTAAGTGCTTGCCCTTCAGTTGTGAGATTTCTTCTCCTGCCAAGAGGAAGGAAGAATGTCCTGTGAAAAAGCTACTTTATGAGTTAAGGGAACAGAAGCCCACCTAGAATTCCATGAAGAGTCATATCATGCTGTCCTTATGCTGCAGTAGTTCCATTCTCTGGAGTCACAATTGTTTCAAGTTTAAGTTGAGAATGAGATTGTCTGGAAGTGACAATCTAAATGGGTCAAGTCCAGTTGCTGCCTGACTGTAATAGTGCCTGTCCTAATACCGGGATATCTGGGGAATAGTGCCATTTAGAAAAATGGAAAAGTGAAATTGAAGTATAAAATGACTTTGTCTTCACTCTATGCTTTATTCACACTGGCAATTTAAAAGCCTCACATTTCAATCTTTTAAGGCACAATACCACTTAAATTCATTTTCCCATTGTGTGTTCAGGAGGGGGGTGATGGGAGCATGCTGCATTATTTTAAGTGTATATTGGCATGACCCACAGAGGCTTAAGATAAAACTCTTGAAAAGAAGAGGAGGGGTAGAGCAGATGTGACTTCCCCCTGTGAATGTCTAGATATGCAGTTTAAAGTGAATGTTTGGCCCACAGTTGGCAAGCTAGTCAGTCACAGCCAGCAATGAATTCCCTAGCATGACAGCGGGATTTGTCAGTGGCTGCTGATTGACAAGCTGAAATGAGAGAGGTGAAATAAGATGGAATTTAATCATACTGCAGCACAGCCTCAAAAGATTCAGCATAGGCAAGGGATGCAACAAAACCCAGTTGCTGAGAAAGCAACTAGACATTTCACAATCAAGATAGTGTGTCCTATATGAAAGGAAGAGATTCCACAACTGAAGCTAATTTTCAAAATGTCTCGTCATAAAATCACAGCTCTAAGGGCACAATGAGCTCCTGCACAGTGAACATAACTTAAAAATTTAAATTACACAAATGTGGAGGTCGGGAGAAAAAGTGGAGTAATGCTTTTCAACAGAACGGGTTATTTGATGAGTGTATGCCCCAGAGTGAAGGCGAGTTGGTGACATGCTGCTCCTTTAGGCTTCTCATTTCCGTCATGCGATGCCTAAGACAAAGTAGCCTCATTTCCATGGTCATTTCATCTCCTTGCATTTAGCATATGCCTAGGGTTCAAGGATATATGTAGAATTTTTCTATAGCATCTCTGCTAAAAACATGGAAGCACCCTTAAGTAATTTCATCTAATACTGAGAAAATAAGGTGACTGACAAGGTATGCCATTCTCTGATATGACCACTTTATCAGGTATTTTCAAGGAGAATTTTGCCCAGATATCATGTCTATCTTATGCCCAACTTTAGAATATCACCTATACATACAATGAGCACCATGACTAACATATGTGTTTTACTGGGAAATGGAAAGAAGGCTTTTGTGTGTGTGTGGTGCTGGGGGTCGGGGATTGAACCGCCTGAGTCACTGCTGTGGCTCAGCCACAGAACCACATCGACTTCCCTAAGTTGGTTTTTTTCATTTGTTTTGCTTGTTGTTAGTTGTTCGTTTTTTTTCAAGAGACACCAGGAACGCAACCCGGGATCCATGTGGGAGGTGGGCACTCAATCGCTTGAGCCACATCAGCTCCCTGGAAAGAAGGCTTTTAAGGCATCTCTTAATTTGTGAGTGATATTCAAGCAAATAGTGCCATCCTTCATAGGAAGAAAAACAATACTCACACAAGCACTTGCCTTTTGATAGTAGCTATCATCTTAAATGTTTATAGACCTTTGTGCTTTTATTATACGTGTAGTAAAATCACTACTAAAGGTTATTACATCACACAAGAACCTGATTAAAACCTCTTTTATTATCTTATATACTATACTTGGAATGGTAGTTGGATCAAGGCGTGAGTGCAAGATAATCCATTGGGGTGTGAGGAGAAAGCATCAGAATGTGTATTTTTTTTTTTTTAAGGAGCAATTGAGCTTCATTAATACCTAATTTGTAAATTGACATTTGTGCATTTGGCCAGTTTTTATACCAAGAAATAATTTCTTGTGTTAAGGAATTCTGCTGCTGGGGGTGGGAGTAGGTTGATGTAAATGGTAGAGACTTCAATAGTTTACTTCTGTATATTATAAGACAGTGAAGTCAACTTGTATCCAGTTAAGTGGCTTTATCAATTATATTTTTTAGTTTTTACAGATCTACCCTCACAAAATGGATAAATAGATTAAAATGATTCTTACAAACCATCCATAGTTTCAAATTATTACTGATAATGCAAGCATAGGCAAAAAGAAACTATTAAGGATAATACTGTTAAAACTCATAGAATAAACTCATCATCAGCCACATCTCAAGACAAATGATTTATATAAATAGATTTGGCAAATAATTAGTTAAGATAATTTAAAATTATCAAAAGACTGAAATTTGGATTTATATGCATCACTGCTAATGATAGGGATTATGTGTTGAGATATCAACTAGTAGTATGAAGACAACACCATCAGCAAGATTCAAAAATTAAATATTCCGACACGTAGACAAAATCTTTAATTTTTTGTGGATTGTCTTAAAACACGCAATAGTCAATCAAACACTTTTCAAATTTCATTTAATTGATGATTAAAGTTTAGAAGCTGAATTAGTTAGCTATTGCTTCATAACTATAATAAAACAAACTTACTGGTTTAAAGTAACACATACTTATTATTTCACCATTTTTGTGTGTCCAGAGATTCCAACCACAACTGGTTATGGCTTCTTAGGATTGCAATCAGTGTATCATCCAGGGCTTGCCTGGGTAAGGTTCCAATTCCAAGCTCACTCAAGTATTGGCAGTATTCAGTTGCTTAGGATTGAGAGCTTCAGTTTCTTATTCCTGTACCTCTGGTCATCATTGCTGTATTCTATTATTTAGAAGCAACAGGTCTTGCCCACACTCAAGGAGAAAGGGTCATGCAAGGGCATGATCAACAGGTGACAGGGATTATGGATGTTACCATAACAGTCTACCTAACACAGAAGCCTTTTTGAGCTTTCTTAATTGGTAATAAAGGATAAAAAGCCTCACCCTATTAAAGAAATACTTGTTTCTCTATCATTGTAGAAAATGGCTGAAATAGTACATGGAAAGCCATATAGTGCATAACTAAAATGAACTTTTTTTGTCATAAATCTAATGGAATATGCATTAAGAGCATTGTTGGAGAGTCAAAAAAAACAAGTATTAAAACAAAGGAATAGTGTTAGTAGTTTTTATAGAACATAGTTTATGATTTTACTTTAATAAACTGTTTTAATAATGAAATAGATGATCAATAGGTACATTTTTACTGAGTTTCTAAAATTATCTATATCCTCTAAAATAAGTGCCTTTTTGAAATAAAAAAACAATCTTTTATGAAAATCTATGTAAGCATTTCTGCTGATGGTATATTGACTTTGACTGTAATACCAAAAGGTAAAAGAGGAAGTACTACATGTGAAATGAATTCACAGAATCATTTGGAGACAATGACAGAAAGACAGTTAACATTTAAAGGCCACCAAGCCAAAGGATGTCATCAATGTGGCTTGTTTTATGTAAAACAAGACCTTTAAAGAATAAAATATTTATATTCTGTAATGAGGTGGGTAGTGGCCATGAATATCTTTTGTATGACACAGGGCATCGGGTTATCTCATGACAAAGTATTTTAAAGACAATATTCCAAATGAGCAGATCTCTGGTTATAATGAGAAGTAGCTCATATTTAAAAGAGAGAAAGAGAGAGAGAATCAAGGTAAAATCTGTCCCATCAAGGTAAAAGTGTATTTAGTAATGAGTGAGAACTTAACTTATTTCAAGAGAGACTCATACTATGGAGAGATCATTTGGAAAATGAATAAGAATTGTTTTCTGCACTGCATATTTTCATCAATGACAAAAAAAAATACCCCATAATGACTCTTTTAACTGACCACTTTGTATATACATATTTTAAATTACTTTATTAACTAAGGGTAAATGATAAAAAAAATTGAGAGAAAGCTTTTCTAACTCTATGAAATAGCTCACCATTTTCTCTACATATACTTTTACATCTTATTTACATCCTATGTTCATTTCTTTAGCATTCTTCTTTGTGGAACAAGTTTTCTCTCTCCTTGTCTGAAAAATAGTGCTCATCTGGTTAAAATGTTCCTTTAATTGGGAAGTGTCTCAGGATCTTTCTTTGAATGAGATTCTTTTGATTCCTAAAACATAGGCCATAAACTTCTATTTTGGAAATTACTAAGGGTTTCTTTTAATTTATGTTCACATGTTTATCTACACCATGAGATAGCTCCCAGAGTGCAAGGACGACACTTGTCTTTGTAAATTCAGAGATTAACAAATATCTAAATATATGAGTACATGATATCATTATTATTTTCTTTTTTTTTTAAAGATTTATTTTTTATTTATTATATATCCCCCCCTTTCTGCTTGTTCTTGCTGTGTTCATTTTTGCATTCTTCTGTGTCTGCTTGTCTCCCCCCACTGTGGCAACCTGCCGAGTCAGCTCACACCTGCCCGCAGCTGCTTTGCCCTGCCCACGGTGGCTTGCCTTCTCGAGAAGGCTCCAGGAACCGAACCTGGGGCCTCCCATGTGGTAAACCGGAGCCCTACCAAATGAGCTACAGCCGATTCCCTATTTTCTTTTATATAAAATCAGAAATCTTAAGCTTGAAGCACTAACAAATGCTTTCTGTTTTTGAAGATCTGCATAATAAATATATATCATGGCTGGTGTATTAACTCAAAATAGATTTTAATTATCTAAGGTTTTGATTAGTTATCACTGTCAAGCCAAAAAGATATTTTTATTTCCTGCAACAATCCACCTTCCTCCAAAATAACCAAAACAAAAGCCAAAAGCAAAAGCTTTATGCAAGGATAGCTGTTTCCACAGTTCAGTTGCTTTTCAACCTCCCTTGTTTGGGGTACTGCATTATTGCCCAGAATCTCTTACATGTTTATCTTTACAGTTGGATAATTAATGGCTTTCAATTTTCAGAAACATTTTTGGCACAAATTTCATGTTGTTGCCTGGAATGTTGGTTGGCTTTAAATTTTTTTGTTCATACCTTTTCTTGTTTATTTGCTAAGGAAAGTAAAATGTCCTTGTTTCTTTTTACATTGAAGTAATGTCCCTGTTATTAAAGTGATGGTAGCAGTTCTAATAAAAAGTTAGAGAGTACATTTAAATGAACCCTTTGCTAATATGTTCAAGTGTTATTTAAATAGAAGGGCTAAATATATCTGTCTTTTGTTCTCAGTGGAAAATGATTTAACCTCCAGAAGGAGATAATCTGTCTTTAAGCCTCATCATATTGACTTGATAAATTAATAACTAAAAGAATATTGAACTTAACCTCATAATAAAGATTATTATCCATGACTTAAGAAGAAGGCTGACCCTAGGCTTACTCTTAAAACAGCCCCAGGTGGCCACTTCTGGTAGTTCCTTCCCTTTAGTATCTTCTACCCAGCCCTCCCCAACGCCCAGAATACTGTTTGGAATGCATGATTATCTGGGACCCTTCACTCTTAGCCCAGGAGCTTTATATGTAGTCTCAGAGAGAAAAAAAAATTAAATTTTATTATCCAAAGAATCACGTTCAAAATTAGAATTTCATGTCAGTTATGGGGAGAGGGGGGATGGAGGCAGGTCAACGGAGGGCATATTTGAGCACAGGGGAAGCCTGGTAGAACCTTCAAATCATGGCCGGTTGGAAATTGCTTACTCTCCTTAACAGATCTCAGAAAAAGAAGCTTAGTTTAAATATCAAGATGAAGTTTAGATACAATTTAAGAGCAGAGAATTTTCTAAAATGTGAAAGGACCTTGGGAATTCTATCTCTTCCTCACATAAAAGAGCCATAATTGAAAGGAAGATTAAAAACTAAGTGTAGCATTTATACAAAAAAGGCCATGAAAACCTAAATACGTTTATATGTGAATAAAAGCATCAGTCAGAGGATAACTTATGTAAATTTCTAAGGTAGGAGAACAAAAAAAAAAAAAAAAAACTTCTACAATAATGGAGCATGGATTCCAAACCTTCAAATTGATTTTAAT
>PVKH010001932.1:0-28704 GCA_004027955.1 Chaetophractus vellerosus
GCTCTGCCCGCTCGGAGAGGTCCCCAGGAACTGAACCCGGGGCCTCCCATGTGGTGTACTGGCGCCCTATCCACTGGGCTATACAGCCGCCCCAAATATATCTCTTTAGTTCAAATTTACTCCCAACTTCAAACTCATGATCCAACCACACACTAGGAATCTATTATTTATTTGCCCCAAAACACCTCTATTCTTATTAATCTACTTATTGGGTGATATCATTCAAACAATTACTAGACATGTGAGTTAGCATATCAAAAAACAAACTTTTGCTGCTCCCTACTCCAATCTGTTCTTTTCAGTCTTCCTTATCTCAGTTAATTCCACAATATAATTCTCCCAATTTTTTGGTTAAAAAAACTGGCATCATCCAGGACAACATACTTATCTTATCACTCATGTTCAATCCACCAACAACTACTGTTGGCTCCACCTTTGAAATATATCCAGTATCTGACCACATATTACTCTCTCCACTGTCACAGTTCTGGTCCTTCGCCATTACTTCTCACTTTTAAGGTATTATTATATTAGCCTAGAAAAACAACGCAATAATGTAGATACTATATAAAAATTTATTCTTGTGTAAATGGATAAATATGAATGTGTGGAGTTTAATTTCATTGAGTTTAGAGCATAGCAGGAAAGATGGACATCATATTTTCTTAAATCACAATAAAAAACAGTTAAACAATTACAATGTGGTGGTTATAAATAGACATGCAAAAAAATGAAACTCAAATGCCAGTTAAGGTTATATTTCATAAAATGTCCTAAGTCTAAATAAGAGAATTTCCTGAAATAATCTGTACTAAAACTTTTTATATTCACATCCAGTCTACAGATGGCAAATGCTTAAAACATATGATCTCTGTTATTTATTGAAGTAACCTCTAACTCAAGCAACAAAAATAGGGAAGTAAAAATTTTTATTACCTTAGTAGTTGTTTCATTCTTTCTAATCAGCTTGTGGAGTTCCAGCTCCTTCAAATTCTACTCTAAATGATTTAGAGTCCTTTTGTATATGCCATTCCCTTGAGCTGTCCTCCATCCCATCACTCGTGGCTTGTATTTGAGTCCTGGATTAAGAGAGCAGACGTGGCTCAAGCAGTTGGGCGCCCACCTCCCACATGGGAGGCCCCGGGTTCCGTTTCCAGTGCCTCCTAAAGACAAGCAGATGCCACAACAAGCAGATGCCACAACGAGCAGAAGTTGCAAACAGCAACTGCCACAACAAGCATGTGCTGCAACAAGCAGATGCCGCAACTGCTGCAACAAGCAGACAACACAACCAGCAGGCGCTGCAACGGCCACAATGAGCAGATGCCACAACGAGCAGAAGTTGCAAACAGCAACTGCCACAACGAGCATGTGCTGCAACAAGCAGATGCCGCAACGAGCGAACGTTGAAACCAGTAACCACCGCAACAAGCATGTGCTGCAACAAGCAGACAACACAACCAGCAGGCGCTGCAACTGCCACAATGAGCAGATGACACAAGGAGCAAATGATGCATCCAGCAGGGAGTAGATGTGGCTCGGGCGGTTGGGCACTCGCCTCCTATGTAGGAGGTCCCAGGTTCAGTTCCTGGTTCCTTCTAGAGAAGACAAGCAGACACAACAAGCAGACAGTCGAGGGAGCCAGCTTAGAAGGGGGGGGATAAAAATAAATAAATCTTTAAAAAATAAAGAAGATGCATGAACAGAAAAAAAATGTTTGAAAACTGTCACAACTAGCAGCAACTACTTAAGTAAATCTATGAATCACATTTTGGTACAGACAAGTATGGCCTTGGCCACATTCTGGACCCTACACCATCAGACATAAAGACATAAAGCATTTACGCACTATTGTAGGGGAAAAGGAAATTAGCCAGTGCCATGAAATAGTTAAGAAGATTGCTGACCCTGCAAACCAGTCACAGATAAAGTCTCCAGCTGTACCAAAAATGGAACATTCTTCTGTGATGTGTTTGGTTTCCAAAGCATGAAGCTAGATCAATTGCTGTGAGTGAAAGGGGGAATTGGGGTAGGAGGGGAGGAGAAAAGAGAAGGTGTGAAATACTCATCCCAGAAAACAGGAAAGCAAGATTATGAGAGTAGAGAAATACATATTCTGGGCAGCCCTAAGAGCATGTTATATGTAAGAAATCACAAAATTGAAGCAAAACCCATCCTCTTGTCTATGTGATTTTCTCCAGCGATGTTCAGCCACTGTATAAGAAGCCCGCACCAGGAAAGTTATGCTTAATTTTTATCTAGGATTGGCGTTCTGTGAAGTTGGGAGAAAGAGGCAAGTTAATCGAAATTGTACATACAAGAGTGATTGTAGTGATGGGCCAAACAAGAAGGCTGGTAAAGACAGGAGAGAAAATGTCACAGTATTTTGGGGTTAGTCAAAGTACTTCTGGAGCTAAAGTCCTTGAGCAAGCAAACTGAAAGGATAGTTATGATGACATATTTTTAGTATAGATTTGCTTTTGAAACGCTATCCTTTCAAGTAGTTATAACAATCAAAATGTTATTATGCTTAATATAAAAGAAGAAAAGTACCTAGCTCCCATTAAATTCAATGCAGTGCTTAAGCTTTGCTATTTTCTGAACTGTCTGGCTGCATTTTAATCCACTTGATTCTACTGCTGATTTGGAATCCTGTGGAGCTAATGGTCAAAACCTTTCCTCTCAGCACTTAATATTGGCAGGATCTCACGCTAGCTTCCACTGTGGACAGACATGTTTTATCCAAAATCTAAGAATAAGATAGATTTGAGGAAAAGAGCTCCCATTATCAAGATAATAACCACTAACTTGTCAAGAATACACACACACACACAAATACAGAAGATATGCAAACACATACATTACATAGTAACTTCACACATAGTAGGTGTTCAGAAAGGCTTTGTTGATATCATGATGAATGAATGTCCTTTCATTCCCCAATGGTTGGGGCTTTTCTTTTGTTCCTTGCTCACTAAGGTACATTTTGAACTCAATGTTAATAACAACTTGTCTTTCCAGAAAATCATTGAAGAAATATAGTAGCTGCTATTACCCATGGTGCTTAGATTTTAAAAATCAAATTAGAAATGCATTTTGAATCTCTGCAGGTTAAAATAAATAACAAAAACCATTCTAATCAAAAGCTCAGTGATACTCTATTTAAGCTCACAACTGGATGCTCCCAAGCCTAGAAATAAAAGATCCTAGTGGAATGGGTGGTACTATATAAGCCTCTTCCTGGGATTCATTACATTTTGCCTCTCAGAGAAGGCAGCTGGTGGATAGAAAATGGAAGTCTTTCAACAGCATATTTATCAGCTCATATGCTAACATTATTTACTTTCAAACTTGCATTAAGAACAACTACAGGGAATTGTAAATGAAAAGTTCATTGGTATGAAGAAAGGATTGTCAACAGTTTACTAATATTCAAATGAAAGATTATCCTGAAAATAATTATAGGGATAGACCCATCAAAGAATATTTTATCTGCAGGTTTGAAATTCAGCATTGAGTACTGAGTGAGATTTGCTAGTAGACTGGAGGAAAACAAAGATTATTTGAAAGTAAACAAGACAGATTAGTGTGTTAGAAGGATAGAAAAGGACAGGGGGGATTGAATATTTTTAGTAATAAATGAAAGGAAATGTTTCATACACATTTGCTGGCATTGCTACAATTAAAGAAATATTAAAGAAAAAAAGTTTAGAAAATCTAAGCTATGACCATTTTAGCTTTTTTTTTTTTCTTAAAGCTTCACTACAAACTCAGCTCTGATTGAGGCCAAAGTGTCTACATCACTGTTTTTGCATGTGTGTGCCACGGAACCTTCACCTTTAAAGACTGGTCAAGATGTTGAGGAACCTGTGTATTTAACCTTATTTTTTGCCTGTAATTGGGTCTAAGTCTAGAGGCCTGTTGGATTAATGAGGAATTCTTAGTGTGCTGAGATGACAAAATATAAATAAATAAAGGAAGGAAAGCAGCCAGAATTGAGGCTTGGCATTTAGCAGAAATTTTCTTATAGAAGGCGTGTCACAATGTAAGAGTAGAAGATCCTGGGATGGCGATAATATTTTGCAAAGATGAAACATAATTTTAATTTACTCCTAAATTAGGTTCCTTTGCAATCTTCCAGTTCCTAAGCCAAGTCCTAATGTTTATTGCTCCTGGGAAAGAAAATCTGAAGGTATTTCCTAGAGCAAAGAGGCCACTGAGAAGCTCTGGCTTTGAATCTGAGTTTCTTATCCTACTTACAAAGACAACATTTGTAAAAGCTAGTCATGTTAGGGTAGGGAAGGATTTTCTACATTCCTGCAGCTCAGAGTTTTTTTTCACACGGCAGATTGTGGTGATCAAGGAGGGTCATGAAATCAGCTGGGGTGTTAAGGCAGGTTTTTGCATGTTTGTTTTATTTGTGCTGTTTGGGGATTTTTCCATAGTTATGGATTGAAACAAGACAGAATAAAGTAGAATTGGATACAGACTGAATGCATGACTCACACCAAGACTACAGAATGTTTTGTGAAACTTGTGGTGGTATAAGATAGAAGTGGTTATGACAGGCAGTAGAAAGTCCCAGAGTAGGAAGGAGTGCAGGATTTGATGAAGAAAAGGTCCTTCCACCCACTTCTTTATGAGACTCTGGAAGGAGATGTCTGGCAGGCAGCCTCATGGTTGTCCTCACCTACTTTTTCAATCTTTACACATCAAATCAGGGATGGCCATATCCAAGTGATTTGGAGAACAGAGCTTTGGGCACAGAGATAAAATTCCTATGTGGGCCATTAGGGTATATTAGGTACCCCAGTAGAGTTTTGTGGGTGTAGCCAAGCCTCACGGGACAAACACCCTTGCCTGAGCACCACCTGTCATCACAGTGAGGAGTGAGGACTGAGATGGGGTATAGTCAGCAAACAGACACAGCCGTTTTCCTCCTTACCATTTTCCAAGCTGAAAGATCACACCATAAGCGACCTCAGTGACAGACTCAGTAGCAGACACCAGCAGAATGTCCAAGGATAGAAAAACTTCATTGCTCTCCAGTTCATGGTGGAGCCTGCAGAAAAAAATCTCCACTGAAGCAGAGACCAGAGAGGATCCAGGTTAGTCCCTGTATCAAAAGACCCCAACTCTCCTCCAGTACCATGAGATCATGTAACACAAACTTCTCATGCACTTATATGTCATTGGGTGGTGGGTGGGCAGCCAAAGCTTTGAATGACAGAGCTTCAATACGGACACCGTTACCTACAAGACTGTTCAAAACATCGATCTGGGCTGGGACACTAAAATTAGAATAGATAAGGGTTTGGGGTTTGTTTTGTTGTTTCTACCCAACAAAGTATGAGGTCACAAGTGTGATGATACCAGAATAACTATTGAAATATTTTAAAAACATCCACTTTCTTTGAATATCTGATTGTAGTGTGGGCAAATATGGAACTCACTAATACAGCCTAATAGAGAGAATAAAATATAGAGCTAAGTTTTGAAGTTGTTTGTCCTACCTGAATTTACTGCTAATTCTACCTTAATACAAGATCTCTCTCTGTTATTAATAATGGAGGGTATTTCATCTCAGAAGCTAGACTTACCCCTCAATAGCCAACTTTCTACCTTCCTCTCCCATAGGCTGAATCCCTATTCTTCTTATCTATCCCAAATACACAGACCTATGAGAAAACATGTCCAGAGAACTGAAGAAGTTTGGTGGAATTACCAGTTATCCAAGTGAAAAACATGAGAATCATTCATGACATCTACTTCTCTCAGATCCTAAACCTGGGTTATTGAATGTAATTGAAACAAATTATACATCAGTGATAGCAGAGCTTTAGTCTTCTGTCTTGTGTACATTATCTATTACTCCATATGAAATAACCCAAAACTTAATGGTTTAAAGCACATTTATTATCCCATGCACTTTTAGGGAAAGGAACTTGGGAGTGCCTTTCCTGGGTAGTTTCAAGGTCCCTCAAGGATTTGATGTTGAGCTGTAGACAAGGGCTGCCATCATTTGAAGACTTGACTCTGGAGCCTCTTCTCCCTACTTGGGCCACTCATATGGATGGACAGTCGGTGCTGGCTCTGGTCAGAGGACCTCAATTCCTCACCACATCAACCTCTCCAAAGGGCTGTTTGCGGATCCTCCCATGGCATTTGGCTTCCCCAGCTGTCATGGAGAAGTGATCCAAGAGAGAGCAGGGTGGAAACCTCCATGTCTTTTATGACCTAGCCTTGCTCCATCATTTCTTCAATACCATATTGGTTTCACAGGTCAGACCTATTCAGTGTGGGAGGAAATTACACCGAGGCTTGCAGAACCGAAGGCAAGCATCACAGGGGCTCATGTTGGAGGTTGGCTACTGCAAGCTTCCGCTGTGTCCTCAGTGGGGTCTGTATATGCTCTCATGTGTCCCAGTGAGCCTCTTATGCTGCCTCTTTCTTCCTGGGTCCACTGTTTTACTCCAGCACCTGCTAAAGCAACCAGCTTTGTGCAAATATAATCTAAAGCACCTAGACTTAAATATTAAAAATGTTTAAATATTTGTCTTTATTAATTTTATCCTGAATGCACACATAAGATGTTCTTTATCAGAGGCAACTTTCTTTTTAATTACCTTTATAGAAAAGAATAGTGTGCCGGCTCCTGGCCCTCTTTTTCCTAGTCCTTATTGTTAGGGTGATGTCAGGAGAGCTGCTGGGAATTTCCCTACATGAACGGCCGGATGCCTCACAGGTGAGGGACAGGAGAAAAAACAAGTTTCCCGGCACATAAAGGTGAAGGAGAGAACTGTGCCTTCCCCTTCTGAAAGGGTCTGCCCCTAACTCCAGCCCTTCCATGTGTAAATGAAGTCTCTGGGAGCCAGGTAGCCCTGAGTTTCTCTTCTCTTACTGTCTAAGTAGTCTCCAAACCCTCAGGCCTCATCCCTTTGGACATGAATTTACCTAAGGAGATCTAGTCGTCCTGGCCTTTGGGGGGATTAACCTAGCATCTTTATCTGGGATATAACTATTTCGGGCTCTAGGGGAGAAAAGATAAATTTTAATACCCTTTTTGATCAAAGCAATTAACTAGACAAATCATTGCCAATGGGATTCTTTTATTGTATGAAAACCTTGGGAAGTCAGGGCTTTTTTCAGTCCAGGAAAGCTTTATTTCCCCACAGAGTATTCCCCGCTTGCTACCCTGGCACTCTTTGAATACTCCTTTGGTGATGCTGCAAGTGCCAAACAGCTAAAACCAAGCACGAGGCAGCACCTGGCTAGGGGGGGGCTTGCAAAGGGATGTTTTCCTCTGCCCTGTCTCTTAGACTGATTATTTTTAGGCATATTCCACATGGCTCCTATGAGATTGATAAAAGAAAATAAAAACGCTTTGCAAGATTGAGCCCTAGCTGTCCATGCAGGCAGCCAATACCAGAACGCATCCCAAAGAAGGGGGCATTCCTTCCCTTTCCGTTTTCCTCTTCACGGGGCCCACTCATTTTCCTTGGGATCACTTCCCAAAATAAATGATCCACAATTGAGCCTTTGTCTTCACCTGTTTCCAGGGAGGAAGCTGACCTAAGGCATTAGGCACCAGAAAAGGCCCCAGGAAGCAGTTCCTGAGCACAGGATCCTGAAGCTGTCCCACTCACAGGCCAGGAAGCCCTAGTGATGCCATCGGGCGTGAGAGAGGGTGTGGGTGGAAGCCCCGGAGTAAAGAGGCATCACAAAATGACTACAAATGAATCATTGACTCACCTGGTGGCTGCTGTACTTCAGCGGTATGGGGACAGTAGTGTTAGCCTCAAAAACTTGCAGACATGACCCTGCTGAACCCAAACTGATTGCTCACTAGTGTCCAAGACTTTCTCTTCTTCATTTGTGGATGAGCCAAAGCCACACAGACAGGATGCAGCTTTGATTTCCAGGTTCACAAAATTGAAAATAAGAGGAGTTCCACTCGGAGGCAATGCACGTGACCAAAAAATCCCACTGTCAGATTAGTTCACTGGTGAAATCTTGGGTTTAAATACTAAACTGCCTGAGCCACCAAACCAAATCCAGGAGCAGAAATAGATTTTTTGGTAAACCATGTAGTCCCAGAGGTCGGAGCTGAGCAGAAATGTAATCTAAATGGAAGCAGGTCTGGTTCAGGAGAAGTACAAAGGCTAGAAATACTGTAATAAACACTGGCATCCTGTGGGTTTTTAAAAAATTGTGTGTGTGTGATTACTTTTTTTTGGTCACGAACAGATAGCCTCAAAATCTAAGTGGCCTCCAACCATACATATTTACCTTCCTTTCTCAGCACCTGGGCTCTACTGGGCTTGGCCCCAAAGCTAAAGGTAAGCCTTGGTTCTTTTCCATGTGTTTGATGCTGGGGTACAACCACAAAGGTGTGGCCACCTGGGGTTTTCTCTTCTCATAGAGAGTTGTAGCAGTGTAATAGGACATGTGAAACCATGAAGGTTTAAAGTCTCTCCCCATGCCACAGCCCTTCACATTCCATTGTCCACAGCACATCATGGCCAAGTACACAGTCAGAGAAAGACAGACATAAACTCTACCCCAGAGGTGTTACTGGGGAAGAATGAATATTTGCTCAATAAGGTGGGCATGTAATATTTGTGTTTGTCTGATTGACTTGACGGGCTAGTGGCAATGCCAGATTGATCCTCAGATTTGCAGAAGCAGCAGCTCACCTTTGTCACTACAACAATGACTCAGACTGTGACTCATCAGACTGTCTGTGACTCAGCACAACTGAGAATAATATGCACACCAGATGACAGTTTATAAATTTATAACAAGTTTTTGTTTGTTTGTTTGTTTTTGCTAAGTAACCTGGACGTTAGTTTCGATGGAGGAGGATATTTTCTTCTTAAAAGCACACCTATTAGGATGTTGGGTAAATAATATCTTCTTTTTTTTTTAAGATTTATTTTTTATTTATTTATATATCCCCCCCCCCCTTGCTGCTTATGCTTGCTGTGTTCATTTGCTTTGCGTTTCTCCGTGTCTGCTTGTCCCCCCCGTGCTGCGTCAGCTCACCACGCGGCGGCTTGCCTTCGCCAGGAGACCCTGGGAACCGAACCCAGGGCCTCCCATGTGGTAAACCGGAGCCCAACCAATTGAGCCACAGCCGGTTCCCAATAATAGCTTCTTGCTTGTTGGGTGTGAATTCAGAATTAGAAGGACTCAATTAGATAGTGTCACTTATGACCTTATTCTATAGCTCTCACAAATAAGGAGGCACCTGCTGCGGGGGTAAGCGGACTTGTTGTGGGTCAGGATGCCCCTTTCCCTGGACAAGACAAAAAAACTTACGGCCAGTTTTATTCTGCTATTTACATTCATGTTAAGCACCTTGGTCCTGGTTGCAATGATGTTTCTGTAGATAAAACTCAGCTCAGGCTGGAGAAGGTCCTATTTGCAGTCTGAAAACTACTGTGTCTCAAACTTTCTATAAACCATAGCATTCAAATGAGTTGATCTGATTTGTCACATCTCTGAATTATACAGGCATCTATTTTAATCATTCGCAGGAGCTATGCATATGTGAATGACGATCATGTTCTTTGTATGTTCTTGATCATTGAGAGTCAAATAATCTATCTCATTGTTCCGTCACATACTTCTCTTTTTGGTTTTGTAAGTACGACAACATGTAAAGAGAACTAGTTTTTGGGGAGTGACTTTTTTAAATTTTGACTTTTTTATGATATTACATAGAAATAACAAACCCCCATTAAAATATAAATTATAATACCAGTTGGCAAATAAGACATGTGACTTAACGTTACTGTTCCATAATATGCCTAAAATTAATTGTTGGAGTTTGGGAAAGTTGCTCGAACATTCCAAGTCTCTCTTTTCTCATCTGTAATTTGAGAATTAAAAATGCCTACTCTGTTACTGTACAGAAATATTGAGAAGGAAATTAGATAATGTTTGAACCACAGCTGCCTTGCTCATGGTATAGGCTGAATAAAGAATTGATGAACTGATTAAGATTTTAAAGTGCTGCAATAAATTTTAGAGCAATATGTAATATAAGGTAAAAATTATTAAACTCCATTTTGGTTGTATTTTTTTTTTTTTGCTCTTTTACATGCTAGTTGTAATTTCCTTTTTCATGTGCTACGTACTTTTTTTGTCAGAAGGTCAAATCAGGTTATATCTCTTTCCCTTGCCCTTTGTTTTCTAGTCCCATTGTACTTGTATATTAAAAAACCTTGATTTATTTATACCTATTGTTCCATTCATCAACAAATGACAGTTCAAGTCAGCAAACAATAGGACGAGAAAACATGGAAAACAATTGAACAATAGAGCCAATTTTAATTTTACTGCAAAAGCTCCCAAAGGAAGGTAGCAACAAAAATGCCACTTTTGGCATTAGTAATGTGCACTTCACAATTTGTTCTCCTAGCTTGATCCTCCCTGGTTCATTTTAATCCTGATGGAATTCTCTATAATGGTCATTAAATTTCAGAGTATTGCACAATTAAGGATTAGTTAACTATTAGACCATATAATGCCACTCTGATTTATGCAAGCTTCATTAAATTCTTTCTCAGCTAAGATCTGAGGGGGATATGAAATGCATCAGATTTAACACTTCAAAAATTCAAATCAATTTAATGAGGCTTTTTTGTTTTACTTTTCTTTCTTTTAACTCCAAGCATTGTACTTGTGTGGGACTAGATACTTCAGGGAATGCAAAGAACTATAAATGATTGGCAATGATTACGAAAAGAGAGAATTTAATATTTAAACAAGAGAAGATATTTTAAATGTATAGACAAAAAATGGTATTTTGCATAGTGGTAAATAAAATGTAAAGGCCTCTGAGTCAGAGCGAACTGGGCATGTTATACAATTTCTCTATGTTTCATTTACTTTAGCTATGTATTCGTTTTTTATTGGTGGATTAAAAAATCACCACAAATTTAGCAGCTTAAAACATACCTACTTGTTACATCCCAGTTCTGTGGGTGGGCTCAACTGGGCTCTTGACTTAGATATTCACAAAGCCAAAATAGTCACTAGTTTCTTTGATATATATATATAACTTTTAAATATATTTATCAATATATTTTAATTGTGAACTCATATGATATTGAATTTAACCAGGGCTGATATTGGTGCTTTTTTCTGGAGAGTATTTACGTTTGCATTTGTCAGGGGACGGTTGACAGTATTACCCTGGGACCACCTTAGAATACTTCTAAGCTGAGAGCACAGTTCTGTCATTCAAATTTTCATCCTGAAATTCATTTTAAAAACCGTGAAATATCTGTGTTATTATATGGACCAAAGTTATCCATTGGTAATTCCTTATTGTGCCTTTAATGTACAGAGAACATTTCTGGACAATATCTGCTTTAGAGCACATACATAAAAACAGGACTAGAGCTGGAAGCCAACAATAGTGTCATGTTAGCCCACACGAAGCTTTTGATCAAGTTTTCTTATTTTTAATTAACTGTCAACAGAGGTTTCCCTCTTGAAACATGGAAGGTCTGTCAAAATGGGACCTGATTCCGAAATAGCACCACACAGCTAGGGCAGAGCAGCATAACCGCTCGCTTCCAGAGTGTGAGCTTTCTCTTTGACCAGCCCTTCCCACTTCCTAGGACCAACTTGATGCTAGGTTGGAAGTTCACAGAATTCACCGATTATATTCTTCTAGCCTGGCTCACTGGTTTTTGTTAACTTCCTTACCCCAGAGGCATTTGCATTTGCAACCCTTGGATGAATTATGTAAACAGAATTCAGTAGTAGGTGAAATGTGCATATTTCTGCACACAGACATACATATACACAACACATTAAATATATCAATTTTGGGGGTTGTCTACTATTTTGGTTTACTACTGCCATTTGTCTCCTGCAATTAGTATAGATTTTTGGTTTATGATTACAACACAGCTTCCCAAAATCCCCACATTAAGGTATTCTTTCTGGTTTCATATTTATTAATTTTTCATGTGCTTTTCCAAGGTTGCATTAATGATTATATGATAATTTATAATGCAATGTTTTAAAAATAATTATATATTGAGGCCATATCTCAGGTATTGTGTCAGTGCAGAAAAATTGAAGTGGAAATGTAAAGTGATTTATTTGCAAGATTTAAGCTCAAATCACTTATAGGGCAAAATGATAGATTTTTGCATAATTTCATCAAGAATTTGATTTGTCTTATTAAGTCATATAAATAATTATGCAGGTACACTTCAATATCATTTTCAATAAAATGAGCAATCAATCAATCACCTGTTATATACCCAATACTTTTCTAGACATTGTGATTAAATCATGGATTTTAAAGCCTCAGAAGCTCACAGTCTAGGAGTGTTGATAGGAATTACTCAGAACAGGTAAAGTAATTATAAAAATATGTCGTGGCAACCAAGGTATAAAATAGTAAACTTATTTCAATTCAAATGACAGTGATATCAGTTAACATTTGATTAATTTAAAATGCAAATAACATTTACATCCTTCCCTTAGACTGAGTATCCCAAAAGTAGACCCTGAGATAAATATTCAGTTTCAAGAGATATATTGAAGAGATACTCCAAGGGGAAAAAAAAATGGTAGGGGATATAAGAAGCAGGATAGGGAAGAAACAGACAAGCATAATACGTTTCAGGTGATAGCTCCAGACTCTGCCTCATTTTGCAGGGAGTTCTGCAGTGTGCATTTCACAACAGAAATGGTCCTGTCTCTAGGCAAGAGAACCAGGCTTTGATAATTACACAATGGTGAATGCTCCACTGTAAAAGATAATACCAAGGTGCTTCTAGCTCTTCCTGTATGCAAGAGAGCTTCAATAGCCCAAGACCAGTCATCTGAAGAAGATCTCATATGCAAGCTTTTTGCAGCAAAACACACAGAGCCCGGCAGAGCTGGCGGGGCACACAGCATTAGAAAAAGGATAGAAGGTGATCTAACTAGGCATCAGAACTGTTGGCCACAATTCTGGACCTCTTTCTAGACACAGGTGATGGAGATATAAAAGGCATTCAGTAATGTTAGGGAATTCACAAGTCTAATGAAGGGATAAAGAAAATTTAGAATACAAGGTAACACTGCCGCTTTTATCTCTAACATGTCAAGTTCTTGGAAGTCATCAATCTTGCAGATACAATAGGAGAAAGCTAAACAAATGGAAAATCAAACACCTTTCTCAGAACTCTCAGAGACCTGATATTGCAGGACAAACAAACACCATAAAATCTGTAGATACTATCAAATCCAAAGAGTTGTAGCTGATATCTTCTTACAAGGAGCAGAAGCCATAGGAACTGATCTATAGACTTGTAGGAACAATTACATGGTAACTTTGATGATTTGCTGGAGGTGGAGTGTGGACTATCATGAAAGGAGTAAAGGTTTTAAGGGATGTTTAGGCTTTCATTGAGTTTGACCTCAAGGAGCTCTACCAGGTCTTCAAGGTGAAGAGCCAAGAAAGGTTCCATCCTGTCTGTGGCAGAGGGAAAGGGAGAGTAACCATGGCGAAATGCATGCATAATGCTCTCCACCACAAAGTCCTACTCTCCAGTGGAAAAGACTTTGCCAGAGGCTTATTTCGCCTAGGAAAAGGGCATTTCTCTGGCTCTAGCCCCTTCTAGCCTTACTGCCTTACTTAAAGGAGGGGCAGATAAGAAATACTTGTGAAGGTCACAGGCCAGGGAAACAAGCTCACTAAAAGAGACTTAATCATGACTTTGAGAATAGTTCCCATCTTCCACTTTACCACTGCACCAAAAGGGCTGCAGGGAAATAATGGTGGATTACAGCTGAAGGAGCTGCAACACACAGACTTTCTCTGAGGAGGGGTACTTAGTTAACTGTTATGAAGAAAAGTTATAGTCATCCCTTCCCAGTACAGTTCTGGGAACTGTCTCAATCTCCCCCCTGTCTTCTCAGTACAATTCTGGGAACTGCCTCCCAGTGCTCTAAATGTTATGCTTGACTAACAAGAATAGAATAGAATAGTTAGAAACCGTTCCTACCTGCAGCTAACCGCAAATATCTGCTTCTGTACTTTTGGAGCTTGCTTAGGCTTGCTAGTTGCCCCAGACAACATGAATTAAACACAACCGCAAAGAGAGACCCCCGCATAGTCCTTTGTCTAAAAGTTAGTTTCGGTTCTTACAAAGAGTATAAAAAATAGCTAAAGCCTTGCTTCAGTGCTCTCACCTATGGAAAGGTGACGAGCCCGGCCGCTTGAATAAATGGTTCAAAAATTCAACTGGGAGCCGAGTTTTATCCTGAATAGTTACTCCTGTAACATTAACCACAAAGTCAACAGTAAAGATAAAAATAAGGACACTAGAGGAATTTGAAAAGTTTGCACCAAAGCTACAGCAAAATTAAACACAACACAATGCCTACTATATTAATATAAAGTCTCACACTGAAGGTTTATTTGCTGCACACACTGTGATAAGACAAAGCAATCATCAGAACCAGACCCAGTTGTGATACAGATGTTGGAATTATTAGGTGATTTAAAATAACTCTGATTAATTTGTTAAAGGATCTAATGGGAAAATTAGACAACATGGAAAAACAGATGGGTAATGTAAGCAAACATGAAAAACATATGAAAGAATCAAAAAGAAATGCTAGAAATTAAAAAAAAATCCCCACTGTAACAGAAATGAAGAAACCCTTTGATCAACACATTAGTAGATTTGACATGGTCAAGGAAAAAATTAGTGAACTTGAAGATATGTCAGTAGAGACTTCGCAAACTGAAAGGCAAAGAGAAAAAAGAGTAATAATAAAAAAGAACACAATATCCAATGATTGTTGGGCAAATAAAAAAGGTGTAATATATGCTAATTGTAATATCAGAAGGAGAAGAAACAAAGTCTAGAGCAGAAATATTTTCAAGAGTAATGGTCAAAAATATTTCAAAATTGACAACAGACATGAAAACAAAAATCTATACCTATAATAGATCAAGTTTAAATATAACACCTCAGTTTAAAAGTAAGTGTATGAAGAAAGATACATCATGTTAATGACAATCAAAGAAAGCTGGAAAAGCAATATAAGACAAAATGAAAAGAGAAAAAAAATAAAGAAAGCTAGAGTAGCTATATTAATTTCAGACAAAACAGATTTCAGAATAAGGAAATTATTGATAGATCAAACAGGCACACTATAAGGATATAGTTGAACCTAAGAGCACAATTGATCAACTTCATATAATTTGATAACTTAGATGAAATGGAACAATGCCTTGAAAGTCACAAACTATCAAAATTAACACAAGGGGAAATAAATAATATAAATAGACCTCAATAAATTCAATCAATACTTAAGAACCTTCCAAAAAAGAAAGAAACAGGCCCACATGGTTTCACTATTGAATTCTAGCAAACATTGAAGGAAAAAAATGATACTAATTCTTCACATTTTCTTCCAGAAAATAGAAGTAGAAGGAACACTTCCTATTCATTCTATGAGGCCTGCGTTTCCCTGCCACCAAAACCAGATAAGCACATAACAAGAAAGGAAAACTACAGACCAAAATTTTCTAAGAACAGAGATACAAAAAAAAAAAAACCTCAGAAAAATATTATCAAACCTAAATCAAATAATGTATAAATATACAGACCACAACCAAAATTTAAAATAGAAGGTAATAAATGTTATGATGGAGAATTCCACAATGCTCTCTAAGAGTATTAGTGAAAATAATCTAACAAAGATTGGGTGTAGAATCAGGGAAAGCTTCCTGGAGATACTGACAAGCCCTGAGAGTTTGAGGATATAAAAGAGGTCACCAGTTGAAGATGAAGAAAGGTATTTTAGAAATGGGGAATAAGGTATATAAAACTTGATATAAAAAGTAAGGTGTTTTATTGAACCCAGAGATGAATGAAAATTGTGGTTAATAGTACAAATACAAGAATGTCACTCTGTGAACTAGAACAAATGTACATCACTATTGCAGGGTGGTGGGATTGTGGAGAAGCATGGGAAAATACCATTAATATAACCTATGGACTAAGTTAACAACAATATTGTAATATTCTTACATCAATTCCAAAGATATAATGTGCTAATACTAGGGGGGTATGGAAAAAATATGCCAAATGTATGTTATGGACCATAGTTACTGGTAATAGTCTGATGATATTATCTTATAATCTGTAACAAATGTTCCACAACAGTGTGGTGTGTTGGTGAGGGGGTGTTGTATGGGAATTCCACACATGTGCATGACTGTTTTTTAAGATCACAACTTCTGTAATAAAAATATATTTGAAACAGAAGAAGGGGGGAGAGGGACGAATAGGTGGAACACGGCATTTTTAAGGCAGAGAACATGTTCTTTATTATACTGCAAAGCCAGACACATGACATTATATACAAATGTCAAAGCTTATAAAACTGTACAACACAAAGTGTAAACAGTAATGTAAACTATAGACTTTGGTTGGTAGCAGAGCTACAATATTGACTCATCAATTGTAACAAATGTGCCACACTAATGTAAGATGTTAATGATAGGGGGAACTGTGTGTGTGGGTGGGGGGGAGGTTATATGAGAATTCCCTATAATTTCAGTGTAATTTTTCTGTAAATCTAAAATTTCTCTAAAAATAAAGTTTATTATTACAAAAATTAGGTGTTTTATATTGCAAATACACTGCATGCCACGTGGCTGGAGCTTAAGACCGTGAGGTTGGAGAGGGAGGCAGAGGTCAGCTCATGCAGTTAGAAAGGTGAAGAATTAGAGTCAGGAGCACAGGTTCTGGAGCCAAACTGCCTGGGCCAGAACCACAGCCCCTTAGGTGCTATGTGACCTTAGGGAATTGACCTTTCTGTGCCTGAGTTTCCTAGAGATTCATCCTTGGGTTGTGATGTGAGTTAATGCATGCAAGCCATTCAGAAGACTACCTGGCACATAGTTAGCTCTTACTATCTGTTAGCCATTAATATTATTATTACTAACCTAGAATTTGAATATATTAGCAGATATTTGGAGTATGCCATATAGGCAATTGGGAATTATTGAAATATTTTAAGCAAAGGATTTGTGCAGAATCAAATTTTCATTTTAGGATTAAAATAATCACTCTAGAAACAGTATGGAGGGTACCAAGATAAATGACTGAGAGGGTTTAGGATCTTTTCTAGTTTTCAGGCAGAAAGCATGAAGGCTGACATCAATACCAGGCCACGGGGGAGACAGCTATTGGAGGTGTTTAGGAGAGAGAACCAACAGGACCTGGTGCTTGATTTAGCGTGGAGACTGTGGGAGAAACGTTGTGCTGGGAAGCAGCAGAAAATCTGCAAAAAATGAACATGCCTATAGGACAATTCTTTGTTGCTGTCAACATTTCTCTGGAATAACAGATTCATCAGTCTTGGGAGTGAGCTTCTTCAAGGTTTTGGAGAATGGGAACATGAACACTAAACCTCAATGGTCTCGGTCACATGCAACAAAAATTGTGGAGTAAAAGAGATTCAAATGAGGGTAAGAAGTTGGCCAAGGTGTGCGTAGAAGCATAAAAGAGAGAGAAATGTTATGTTTTTCATAGCCACGTGAATTTTGTGACGCTTAGCAACATATAGGCGTATAGAACGTTAGAATGTTCTCTGTCCTGGAGACGTGGTCTAACCAGTTAGGATGGAGAAACCAAGAAGGAAATATTAAAGACACAGACATAACACGGGCACAGAGGCACACAGACATAAGGGTTTAAGGTCACCTTGAACATCCAGCAGCACGTAATAAACACTGGCCTTTTGAGACATACAGTGGTGACTCTGCAAGAGCTCTTTCAGCTCAATGTTCTCGTTTTGTGGGTGAGAGGACTGCAGCTAAGTGTTCAGACCTGACCTGACCAACGTTGCCCGTTACACTGGGACAGCTCATATGCTGATGCTGGCTCAGCGTTGTTTCCTCTAAACTGCTCTACTACTTTCCTGTCCCTCTGCCCTTTCCTCATTTCCCTTCCCTCTAGCTCGCCTCAAATATCCAAGGAATACTACGAAATGAAGTCACTTTTCCATGAATAAGCTTTGCTGAAGTTATATAAGATATGATGTTGGACTCAAGCAGTTCACAGTTATAAAAGGGAGTGAAAATAAAGATCATTCAGACCTGAATGATATGCCTGAGTTTCATGCACAGCTGATGACACAGAAATCATAATTATGTAATTATCCCCCATCTCAATTCCCTGGGCATTGGCTTTCCATTAGCAGGAAGTGTGAGTTTCCCCTTTATTTAGCTCACCAGTCTCTTAAGAAGTGCCTGGAAGATGGAGTCAAGGAAGGAGAATTCCTTCCATTGGAACATATCTGTGTTAGGGTCCCAGACGTGGTGGCCTTGACCTGTGCCAACAGCAGCTCCGATGGCCCTTGTGCTGCCCCCTGCAGGGTTCTTTCAGCACCTCTGTTTGCTTCCTCAGGGTGGACCCCATTGTGCTCTCTCGCTGCTGCACCCCTTTGCCACTCCACCCCCCAAACCAACAACCAGGAAGGGCTCAGAGTAGAAGAGGCCAAGCTGTATGAGGTCCCAGGCAGCTTGACACTGGTCATTGGTGACTGTCTCCTTGGGCCTCCAAGCCCAGACCGATTTGGCCAGCTCAGGAGTAGTGAACCTGGTCTCAGCTTCAGAGTTTCCAGTGCTGTCATGGCAGGTCAGACCCTCCCAGGAGATTGTGAATGAGTGAGGTGGCCTGCCTCCACTGAGCACACACTGAGAAATCTGCAATCTGGTGTTCCCCTCCCCACCAAAAGAATAAGGGCATCTTCTCACTCCTGCTTCTGCTCCTGGTGAGTATCTGGCAACACAAATCTACACATTCCTGAGCCAAAGCTTTCACAACTATTAAATAGGGCTTCTATCTGCTTTCCCACTTGAAAACAGATTTACAGATCAAATGATGGATGTAAGGATGTACAAAGGGTTATTAAAATCCTTCCACAAGGATGCTATTGCTGTTTATGCTTTAGAGGAAAATAACAGGAAGTACTTATTTTTCTTTTTCTTAATGTGATTCCGTGAGTCTAGGTGGTATGTGTTGGGGAGTTTAGGGATGGAGGTTGTTGAGAGATTGCAGAGATTGGCCAACTAAAAATACTAAGCACCTGCAAACACACAGAAAATGCCAGGGGGTGACAATGAGAAGGAGAACATGCTTACCAAAAGAAAAATAAGGAGGCTCTCAGCAAAGGGAAAAAAACCCTACTCAAATGTTCAGAGAATCTCCAAACACAGCAGAACCCCTTGGAAAATATATAAGAGTTTAGACGTTTTGTGCAGCTGTTTTTGTTGTTCTTATTGGTTTAACTTGGCCAATTTGCAAATACTGCAAAAGACATTTAGGGAATTGTTTCAGTTTTGCAATGGAAAACCTAAATGACAAAAGTTATATAAGAACTTCTTATTATTGATATGCACTTCTTGTCTTTGGGTGCTTTAGATCAAATTCATGACTCTGTCACCTTATCTACTAGAGGAAAATATAAAAATACACAGTGACTCATCATCATCATCACCATCATCACATCACATTTAAGGCTGCTCCACCTTACGTGGTACTTGGACATAAAACAGTTCTTTCTACGGTAATCATGAGCATTTTAAGGTGAACATCCTGATCCCCATCTTACATGTAGAGTAGGTTGAAGGTCAGTTGTTTCAAGTGAATAGGCCTATACTTTTGTTTTCTTATCATTTTCCAACCTTTGACTTATAAAATAAAATATAGATACGATAAACTACATGCTAAATATCAATAATTTTTTGAATTATCAAAGTGCCAGCTTAAAGTGATATTCACAAGTCAAAATCAGGATTGCTGATTTTACTTAACCATTTCTTTAATAATATGTATCTCTTTTCTTCCACATGGAGAATGCTAGGTTTAGAAAATTCTATACTTACTCATTTGTTTCATCCCATTTTCCACACAGTGCAGTCTCAGAATAATCATGGCAATACCACCAGTACTGGTTATGAATGCTGTATTCGTCAGCCAAAGAGATGCCTTGCAAATATACCAATAATAGGTTGGTGTTTATAAAGGGTATTTATTTGGGGTAGAAGCTTACAGTTACCAGGCCACAAAGCATAAGTTTCTTCCCTCACCAAAGTCCACGTTTTGGAGTAATCAGCTGCCGATGTTTGCCAGGGCTCAGGCTTCTGGGTTCTGCTTGGGCTTAGAGAATCCTCCACAAGGTCAGCTGTAGACTATCAGGCGAATGGTTCATTTCTCTTCTCCTGGGGTGTCTTCTCCAACATCAGAACTGCTTCTCAAAAACTGCTTCTCAAATCTGCTCCCCTCTGTCCTTTTATATTCGATTCCCCCACCCACCAAGGGGTGGGGCTCAACACCCTACTGACGTGGCACAGTTAATGCCCTAATCATAACCTAATCATGCCCAGATTAACAGATCAGTTTACAAGCATGATTCAATTTATATTTTTGGAATTCATAATTAGTTAAAACTGTCAAACCATTACAAATGCCCAAATCAATTTTGTTTTGTTTTTGCATTTGTTCTCCAGATCCCTTTCCCATTGTTTGTAGCTTTATTAATTCTATAATCCATATAATTTTACCCATTTTAAATATACAGTCTGATGAGTTTTGGTACATGTTGACAGTATGCAATCTTCATTAATAAAGTTTAGAACATTTCAATCACCCACCAAATTCCCTCATGCCCCCTTATAGCAATCCCAGCACAGGCCACAGCTCCAAGCAACAACTAACCTCCTTTTTTCATTATGGTTTTACTTTTTCTAGAACTTCGTATACATGGAATAGTATATAGCACGTAGCTCTTTGTGTTTGCTTCTTTCCCTTAGAATGACGGAATTTGTTTTAGCTTCCTCCATGTCCTTGAATTGATCAGGATACACCATTCATTTTTGTTGCTGATTTGTATTCTGTTTTTTTAGATCTACTATGTATTCCTTTTATCAATTCACTAGTCAATACACATGAAGGTTGTTTCATTTATTTGGCTACTCTGAATAATATTGTAATGAACCTCTGCAAACAAGCATTTGTGTAGAGAAATATTTTCAATTGTGTGGAACAGGGCTTAGGAACAGAGTAGCTGGATAAGTATATTTTTAACTGCCAGCTAGTTTTCTAAATTGACTGTATAATTTTGCATTCCCATCACACCCCCCTGCCATTTTTAAGTGATTGCATTTTATGTGTATTAGTAGATTTGCAGCCATTATAACATATTATGCTCTCTTCCTTTGTCCTCTCATTTACTTTTACTTCTAAAAGTCAATATATGAGTAATGATTCCCTCCAAGTCTTTTGCCAATCTTGCTCCAATCATTTTACTTTTCTGAAATTTATTCTCTTATCGACCGTTTTTGAAGGATACATGTGTCCTTTATATTTGAAGGTCAATTTTGCTAAACATAAAGTTACTGGCTCACATTTTCTTTTCTTGAATACCTTAAGTATGTAATTCCATTTTCTTCTGACATAAAGCATTGTTGTAAAACACTGATGTTAATCTAATTTCCCCTTATTTGCCCCATGGTTGGTTGGTTGATGTGCCTAGATGCCCCCTTATTTTTCCTTTCTTTTTCTTTAAATTCCTTAATTTTACTACAATGTATACCTTGGTATCAGTCATTTTTGATTGATTCTCAGATACATAGCATGCTTTTGAAATATGTGATTTCAATTTTTTATTAAATGATATTTTATTAATATTTGTTACATAACCCTTGCTTTAATTTCTTCTTTAGGCACTCCTGCTATCATTGTTGAATCTTCTTTGCATATTTCAATATTTGTCACTTTCTCTGGAGTCTTTTTTCCTCGATTTCTTTTCCTTTAAAAAAAATGTCTGCTCTTTGTATTACTCTCCAGTCAGTATGTATTTGGTTTGTTTGCTTTGTGTTGCATTTGATAGATTCCTTTAAAAGTACTTGTTAATGAGTATAGAAGGTTGGAAAAGCTGCAGAGAAGAATGCCAGGGAGGACGTGCAAAGATACTTGGACTATTTCCCAAATAGCCAAATAAAAGATTGTAAGCAGTGTCTCAAATTCTCCTTTCACCTCGAGCTTTCCTGATGCCACATGTAGGGTTGTTGGGGAAAATATATATGTGTGTGTGTGTGTGTGTTCGTGTGTGTGTGTGTTTGTAGAGGCAGAGACAGAAAGACACAGAGGCAAACTAGGAATTAGGGAACTGGTGCAATATTTCCAGAGGCATGAAGAAGATTTGGACTGATTTGTGGCTTGAGGATGTTTGCTGATTTCAGTACTCGAGACATTTAATCAGAGGCATCCAGTGCTGGTCCCAGGGGCCCCATCCTCTTAAAGACCCTGCCTGTCCTCCTCATCTCTCTCTCCCTCTCGACTAACACCTCCAAAGGATCTCCTTACTCATTCCAGACGGAGTCTTATAATTTCTTCTTCTCACCTACATTTTACTCTCTTTTTTGTGTGTATTTTTTTTCTTTTTGGCTCCAATCATTTATGTAAGCGCTCCAAAGAACGATCTGTTCTGCTTTCTGGTTTTATGTCTTTTTATTACACCACCATGCAGCCTTAAAAACCCTCAGCCTTTAACATTTCCAGAACACTTGCGAATATTAGCTAACCATTTCGTACCTCAGCCCTGGGACGCTGGGTCGTGTGATAATCTCTGCTTTACAGATGAGGGGACTGGAAAAGGAAGGCTAAGAGACATGCTGAAGTTTGCAAATTAAATAGAGAACAAGTGTGCCATTTAGAGGGGGACCATCCCTGAGTGCTCACTGTCCTATTCTGCAGAAAAGAGGAGAGTTGGGGATCTCAGGGGAAGCAGAGGACAAGTTCCTGGTCTTGGGCAAGATGTGCCAACTGCATGGGCTGGTCTCCTCAATGGGTATAATTACCTTCTTACGAGTCCATCTCTCACCCATAGGGTGATGTGAGGATGGGGAAGGGGAGGGACCTATTCACCTTTGTGGCCCCAGGATTCAGTGCACATTTGACACAGTGCATGTGCTCTAGAGGAGCCTGATGAAATGGAATCCCTTCTCAGATGCTGAGGCGAAGGTTGGAAACCATAATGCCTGAGTCTGAAATAAAGGAGGCACAAGCAATGCAGGGTTTTCCCCTTCCCAAGCTCTTCTGCCTGACTAGAGTATAGGAGGGGCATTAGTCACATTTACATTTACATTTTTATTTGTGGGCTCTGGAGTCAGACAGCCTAGTTTCAAATCTTGACTTCACCATTTACTAGCCTTGCAAACTTGGACAGAATACTAACCCTTGCTAAGTCATATTCTCCTTATCTGTACAATAAAACAAAACAGAAAAAAAAGTATAATAGTACCTGTATTAGTCAGCCAAAGTAGTGCTGATGCAAAATACCAGAAATCTGTCAGCTTTTATAAAGGGTATTTATATGGGGTAGCAGCTAACAGTTACCAGGCCATAAAGCATAAATTACTTCCCTCACCAAAGTCTGTTGCCACGTGTTGGAGCAAGATGGCTGCCAACGTCTACCAAGAGTTCAGGCTTCCTGGGTTCCCCTCTTCCCTGGGCTTGTTTCTCTCCAGGTTCAGCTGCTCTGCTCACTCCACAAGGCCAGCTATAGACTATCAGGTGACCAGCTCTCTCTTTCTCTCCCCGGAGCTCAGCTGCTCTGCTCCTCTGTGTGCTTACTTCCTGGGTTCCAGCATTAAAACTCCGACTCTCTTCTCTGCTGTGTAGTTTTCTCCGTGAGTGCCTGTGGTGGGCGGGGACTCAACGTCCTACTGCCGTGGCCCAATCAAAGCCCTAATCATAATTTAATCATGCCCAGGTACAGGCTAGTTTACAAACATAATCCAATATCTATTTTTGGAATTCATAAAAAATATCAAACTGCCACCGTACCTATCCATAGAGCTGCTGTGTAAGGAAAACTGAAATAATTAGAATAGAAACTGGTATGAGGTAAGCAACCAATTCTTCTCTGTCTTGAGCACATGCCCACAAAGCCTTATTATTTGATTTTCCCTGACAGCCAAATAGAGAGAGTCATCAAATGTTGAAAGTGAAACGAATATGCTTTTGGAGTCTTAATGCTTCCAACCAAAACTTATAAATATAACTGAGTGCTAGTTATACTAAGGTAAATCATATTGTGGTACACAGCAGGTTCCAAAGGACTAATCCAAATTGGTTGGAGAAACAGAATTCTGTATCAAACACTACCTGAAATCTTTTGGTTGGGCAATTGCTTTTTGTTGCCATGAAAGGTATTAGAGCGGATTTGGGTGGTACATACATTGTGACAGCTGAATGTAACAAATTTATCTGTAACTAGTACAGGACCCAGTACAACAGAGACGTTCATTAAATGTTTACAGATTGTTGGGAGTATTTGTTTGGGGATAGTTTTCACTAACAGCTGCTTGAGGATAATATTCAAATATGCTCACTATTTGACATGGAGGAGGTCAGAAGTGTTTTATCACATCCATACTTTACTCTAAAATCAGAGTAAAAGTCTTTATAATGCCTAATACACAGTTTGATAGACTGATCTGAAGATTACTTTGATTAAATCAGAAGAAAATTGTGTATATACTGTAATCTTAAATATCTTCTTTATTTTGAAGTCTACAGGAATGAAAATGTTACATTAATTCCCAAACTCACCAGATTTTGTACATGCTATCGTGTTTTTACTTAATTTTTATTTTTATATTTCTTGGTGGTACGACATTTCCCTTAAAGTGCCATATCGTATCCTCTTCATAAGTGTTGTTTTTAACAAATTTTTATTGCATACTAATAAAGCATAAATCCATTCAATGTGTACAATCAATGGTATTTGGTACAATCACCGTTCACTTATCACTTCAATCACTTTTAGAGCATTTTCATTATTCCAGTAGTAACAATAATAAAAATAACTTAAAATAAAATTTTGAGACATCTGCACACACCTCAGAGAACGGAGACAACTGAGGCTGTAACAAAACCAGTTTTGCAAATCCCCAACCTTGGAGCTTCACTTGTAAAAAAAGAAAAACATTAATTGGAAAATACAAAACAAAGTATGTTCCTAACACCTACATGCTAGATTGCCAGTTTCATACTGATTCAGACTTCTGATGCATTGGAGGGAATATTCAAGAGACCAGGAAAAAAAGGAGCTTTAAAGGAAATGGATCAAGAGCATGTTTTCCAGAATTATCACATGGACGCAGTGTGCTAAGTGCTTCCTGAATTTCTTGCTGAGGCAGAAACACTGAACAGTAGAAGGTTGTATGAATGCAGAGCACTGTCCTGAGTACCCCATGCTTAAGTTATAAGGAGCAGAAAAGGGAAGGTGGACTCACAGCAAAGAGAACACGGAAATCATTTATAAAAGGATAATGAAATTGCGAGTTTTTTACATCCTAATTTTGATAAGTATGGGAATTCTTTGTGTTGTCTGGGAGGAAATGTATCTCTTGGGCTGTGTCAATACATTCTTGGACTTGAGGTGTAATATGGGCACTGCTTGAGCTCTTTAGGGCTGCTCTTACTTTTGGGTGCACTGGCACCAGGGAGAGTTTTATTTTGGCTAAGTTTCCGTTACCATGACATCACTGTCCTCAACAGCAGTCTTCCCAAAGGTAATATCAAATGCACAAAAGAAAATGCATTCTTTTCTTATCACATTCGTTTATGGTTTAAAGGCTCTGACTTCAGCATTTTTTCCTCTCTGCTTCCATTATTAACTTGTACATACTTCCATTGTGGCAAGCACATTTTAATTACATTTTCTGCTTGATAAATTTCCAATTCTACATCTTTTATTCTAGGTTAGCTTGGAAACTAGAAGAGGGGCTGGGTAATTGAAAGTTATCAAATGTTTACTAAATTGGTGGGAAAATAAAAGTGGAATTATTTTTGAACATCTAAAATCTTACTATTCACCAATCATCATTTCAGCAAAATGTTGCTTAACTAGATCCTCAATCTCTTTAAATCAATCCTGTTTTCAGAGGAGTTGCAGCTAAGCCACAATTCCCTAAGGGTCCCTGGAATTCCTCGGTCTCCATTGCCTTGTTGGGGATTATGGAAAGCACTGAGATTCCCACCAACATTTGTGTCCAAAGCCCCAGCAGGCGACTTTGATTTATACTTTGATTTTGCTCTTTGGTAAAAGAGAAGCCACGCTCTTTCCAGATCAATCAGCTTAAAATGGCATGCATCTACCTGGCTTTGGTTCAGCTCTGTTTTGGAGGTGGTGAATGGGATTGTCCCCTAAGCCAGACTCTGTGTTAGGTCTCACTGAGGCAAAGATGAACAAGGTTCAGTCTGTGATTGAGCCCTTAGAGATTAGCAGGGGAAATGGGCTTTTCACCAACAATCTCACAGCAGTAGAAACATTGCCCCAACTAAGCCTAGACATGGAGCTAAATTAATTCATGAAATGGTGCTTGGCCTGGCAGCTGTTGGTGGTGGAGAACCAGAAACAAAACAAAACCAGGACAAAATATTTTCTGGGCTTCAGCAACTAGGAAAGGAGCAGAGGGTGTTTCAATGAGAGAGAAGAGCATGATCAAATCTTAGGACACACCCATGTGCAATCAAACTGATTTAACAGGAAAAGGTTCGTTATTGCATATAACAAGATGTCCAGAGTTTGAGCAGCTTCTAATTGGGTCAAAATAAAGAATTCTGTTTCTTTCTGTTTCCTTTCTGCCATTCTCAGCATATTGGCTGAGAACCTTGTACCTTCACCATACAAGAAGCAGAGGTGAAGATGAAGTGGGGGTGACTGTTTGGAAGGAAGCAAGCATGGCTGATTGAAGGGCAAGGATGACAAGCAATAACAGGATATTTAAGGAACTCTGAGCAAATTTGACTAGAGCAGACATAGGATCTGTGGTCCAAGGGGCTAAGCATGATGAGTTTTTATTCTGGGTTAAATAAAATGGGTCCCCAAAGTCTTGTCTATTTTACTGACAAGAAAAAATATGGAAGGAGGCAAGAATCAAGTTTTCATGACCTCCCTACAATGTGTTAGATGCCTGAGATTCATGGTTGATGTATAGCTTACAAGTAATGAGAATTAGGTATTATATACACATTTCACAGATGAAGAAATTGAAATTCAGGAAGATTAATTTACCCAAAGCCTCAACAGCTGATAAGTAGCAGAACTGAGATTTGAACTGAGGTTGGTCCATTCAAAAGCCCATGTGTCTTCTGTTTCTTCTGTGCAAGACCTATTTGTACACACCCCACTAGAGTTTTATATAACCGAGATAAGCATGTAAAAGTAAGAGATTATATTCTTCGTAAACCTCGTCCTGTCTCTGGATACCTGGTGGAATAGAGCTACAGCAGCATTCACAGGCCTTCACAGAGGTGAGGAAGGGTGGTCCTGGGTTGAAAGAAAGTTCCCTCCAACCTCCGGGTGTCTTCTCTGCCACCCTATGTGATGATAAGCTTTAAGTATGTCTCTATTTCCTGTATGGAAGGTAGCAGGTTTGAAGAAGGAATTAGAAGGGAGAGATTCCTCACCCTGGCTCCTCAGGGTGCCTTCTACCTTGCAGTGAGGGCCTCTCCAATGGGCCCCCATGTATTAGAGGGCCCCACTCTGTGCCTCATCCTGCTGTGCCCAAGGATTCCGTGAGGCCATGGCAGTGTGGACATAGCTTCAGAACTCCTTCCCTCCCTCTAATCTGGATCTGGAGACCCAGATCCCTGCAAGCCTGAGCAGTAGAAGACTCATGTCCCTTTCCAGGCCTGCGTGGAACACCTTCCCGGAGTCTTGCCTTCCAATCGCAGGTGTCTGTAGGCCTCAGCTTGGGGGTGTAGCTAAGGGGTGTCTACTCTCAGAGCCTGGGGTGCTGCAGGCGGAGCTTGGCTTGGATGGGTGGGCTAGCTTGTCCACGGGTATGTCCGCTGAAGACAAGAGGAAGCCTGGTGTGGCAAGAGCAGGGAGATGAGATCTCTATTTGTAACTCTTGCCCCAGGGCCTGTGAATATTACAGATGTGTCTGTGGCTATGACCTGGCTTATAAAGGAGAGGGTAAAGCAGAAGTCATAAAAGTTATGTGGGATAGGGCCTGGTATTAGTAACAATAATATCTAGCTCTGGCACTTTACAGTAGCACTTGCTCAAAGTCATGCTCTGTTCTAAGCTGTTACATATATTAACTCCTTTAAGCCTTATAACAACTCACACTCACATAGAATATGACATAAAGGAAACACTTCATGTTGTCAAAGTGTGGCATGTGTCTTAGTTTGCCAGGCTGCTGTGACAAACGCCGCACACTGGTCAGCTAAAACCCCAGCATTTATTGTTTCGTGGTGTTGGAGCTAGAAGTCAACATAAAGGCGTGAGCAATGCTGTGCCTTCTCCTGGAGTCTGTAGCACTGTGGCACTGACTTGCCACAATCCTTGAGGCTCCTCGGCTTGCATCTCTTCCTCCCGTCACATGGCGACCTCTCTTTCTCTTGGTGTCTGCTCGTCTGGTTTCCGCTTGCTTCTGGCTTCTTGCTCCTGTGTAGCCTTTGCTGACTGACTGGGTTCTGCTTTCTTTTCTTTATAAGACCTCCAGTAATACGGATTAAGACAACCTGATTCAGTTCAAAAGGCGGCATGTTCTAAAGGTCCTATTTACAAATAGATTTTAACCCAAAGAACATGCATTAAGAACTCAATGCTTTTTGTTGGGTTATATAATGCGATCTA
>PVKH010001933.1:0-28698 GCA_004027955.1 Chaetophractus vellerosus
TAGTCTTATCTGGGGGCCGGCTCGATAGCCCAGTGGATAGGGCGCCGGCATACCACATGGGAGGCCCCGGGTTCGGTTCCCGGGGACCTCTCCTAGCGGGCAGACCGCCTTGAGAATGGCAAGCCGCCATGGGCGGGCCGGAGCCGCCGTGGGCAGGGCAAGAAGCTGCCACGGACATGGCAAGAGCCGCCACAGGCAAGGCAGGTCGCCCGCGGATGGAGCGCAGCCAGCCACCCGCGAACTGAAAACTGGCCGTGAACGGACGCAGAGACCGCCCACAAGCGGGGAAAGCTGCGCCTGCGCAGTGTCCACTCTCGGCGTGTCGCCGCAGCCGGGGGAAGGGGAGATATGTAATAAAATAAATAAATCTTTAAAAAAAAAAAATAGTCTTATCTGGAAAGTTAATAAAATCTCCCGACTTTCTACATCCATTACTCCTTCTCTAATTCTGTGTACTGGCACTTTACCCAAAAGGCCAGGTGTAGTTCAATGACAGTTACCACGAAAGGTAAGGAAAAATAAATCTGGTTGCATGTTGATGCTTGTTGGTTCAAATCACAATATTTATTACTTTTGATGGTAGATAGCCTACACTTTGGCCTTTCTTGATCTTAACAAAGGAGAAAAAAGTGGACAAGAATATCTATAGATTTGAGAGAATATCTGTTAATGCTATTTCAAAAAAATACTACTGGTTTGTTATTCCAGAAGATATATCAAAGAAAATTTTGAGATAAAAGGCATCTGAAATATTCTTTGAAGCAAAGAAAGAAAGAAAAATAAAGATCTTCCAGACACCTCTTTCAAAGCCACAGAGAGCTGGTTTTCAATGGAAATAAAATCATTCTCTCTCTTGCCACTATTCTATTTTATTTAAATAGTAGTAGTGATTTCAAGGTAAGCTCATTTTGGGGATATTATAATTACCATACGAACTGGGCCTTCCTTGATATAAAATGCCTGCAACAGGAGGCCAGCTGTAGCCCAGTGGATAGGGTGCCAGTTTACCACATGGGAGGCCCCGGGTTCGGTTCCTGGGGCCTCTCCGAGTGGGCAGATCGCTGTGGGCAGACCACTGTGGGCAGGGCAAAGCTGCCACGGGCAGGGCAAGTCGCCCGCGAGCAGAGCAGAGCAGAGCTGCCCGCGAGTGGGGCAAGACACCCACGTGGTGAGCTGACTGGGTGCATTGCTGCAACGGGGGGAGACAAAGCAGACACAGGAGAACACAAAAATGAACACAGCAAGAACAAGCAGAAAGGGGGGGATATGTAACAAACAAAAAAGATGCCTATCCTACCCAATCTAATCTACAGATTTAATGCAATCCCAATAAAAATCAACACTGTATTAAAAAAATATGCCTGCAACAATTCCACTTCCCATCCTTGCCATTTAGGTTTTGATTGCCCCTTTCCAAATACTTACTTCATAAAGTGTAAATATTTCTCAAAATAATAAGCAAGATGGCTAAAAGGTATTCAATTCATTTATTGAGTTCTTGCTATGTGCAAAGTAATATATTTGGCTCTGGGATGAAAGGTGGAAAGAAGGCAAACATTTAACCAACAACTGTTTTTTTAATTAAAAAAACATGATTGGAAGGGTAGCCCCAGGTCAGTTTTAGTGAGGTGGCCTGTCAGTCCTAGCTAAATGGAGTCAAATCACTTACCCCACCTCCAAACTATTTTGAAGTAATCTTGTAAACTAAAGGAATGAAGGAACAGGTGGTGACATGAGTTGTCTTGAGACCTTCAACACAAATGGGATCCAAATGGAGAAATTACTTGGATCATTGTAACAAAAGCAAACACTGCTTTTACCACCCACAGTGGATCTCAGGGATAAGCTCTCTTTACTTAAACACAAGAGCTGGGGTCTAAATACAGAAACTTCAGTGGCACCTGTAAGCAGTGGGAGGTGAAACCTTTCAATTTAAAGTTTGTCGATGATTTTGAAAGTCAAAATAGAGAGGTTCTAGCTGATTAGATCTTGGCTTAATGCATCTAATGAAAACTAAGAGGCTCCTTTCACATCATTCCAGTTGCTACAATCAAAAAATGGCAGAGAGAAGGACAAATCAGTTCAAAATACATAACCTGCGCAATAAAAACCAATTCTGATAGAATCACACAAAACACTCGGGTTAGAAGGCCATGTTGTCTAACTCCTCATCAGGAGACAAGTGTTTCTTGAAAACCTCCAATGATGAGTTGTCACAACTTCCTAAGGCTTCTTCTTCATCTTTGCTCAGCGAAGGCTGTAAAAATGTCCTTATAATAATAAGAGAAAACACATTTCACCCCTGGCCCTAATTCCACCTCTTGGGTGTACTCAGAACTACTCTACTACTTTTTTCCACAGGGCAGTCTTTCAGATTTTTGTAGACAGCAAATTTATCCTTTCTGTTTCTTCTTGTCTGTATTAATAAAAGATCCTTAATTCTTTCAGTCATCCCTCACAAAATCAGTCTGGCCTCTCCCACATGAATGAGCTCTGGTTTTAAAAACTTTTCTTAATTTTAACATCTCTGTCACCTCTAAATAGATTAGCTCTGAGTCCAGTCAGTTTTATCTCCAAGTATTAAAAAATTACTTAAAATTTTAAAAATGGAATGCTATTATGATTTTGACTAAGTAAAGGCTACAAATTGCTTACACATTATTTTAATAAGTATAACTTGGACTCATTTTTTCATTATCTGGAAATGTTGGTGAAACATTACAACCTCTCAAATCAGCCTTACTTCCTCATCTTCTATCAAGTAACAGCATTAACCTCCATTTAGTTATGAAACAGGAAACGTTGTGCGTCCTCTTGACCACCATCTCTCCTTCATACACCCCAACCACAGCACACACACACAAGCACACACCACATGTTGTCACTTTGGTCAATGTTATCTCCACAACATCTCTCTGCTTCTTCTTCTCTCTTTCACTGCCATCCTCTAATCCAGGCATCCATCAATGCTTGTTATATAGTCAAGTCTCCCTGCCTGTGGTTTCTCACTCCTAATTCCCATTCTTCAAGGGATTTATTTCAACAACTGACTTTCAATGTTTATTGGCGACAAGTATGAACCAGGCACTGCCCTAAGTGGTAATAGAGTACAAAAATGAATGATATTCTTTTCGTCAAGTAGTTTAGAGTCCAGTGGAGGTAAAAGATCCTAATAAATAATTGTACTACAGGATAAAATAAAACAAGTACAATCCTGTTCAAGGTATTATGGAAATCTGGGTTCAAACAGAGGATGGTGTGACAATAAAACCAGCCCTGAAGAATAAGAGACAGTCTAAAAATACAACTTAAAGTGAGCTCTTCTCTAGCCATGTTTTCAAAAGCAAGATCAAAACTGTCTAGGCACAGTGAGGCATGCATGGTAGAAGAGAAGATTAGGTCAACCTTTTTAGAAGATGATTTATAATATGTAAGAGAATCAGTGAAACAATAACAATCTAAATACAGAGTAGGGTAGTTTTTATAAATTATGCTATGGACACAAAGAAACATGGAACAACCCTTAAGTCCATATTATCAAATAAAATAAACAGGGATATACAATATAATATTAAGAGAAAATGCAAAATGCAAAATGATATAATACATGCCTCTCAATTTTATTTAAAATTGCGTATTTCACACAAATATGTGTAAGTGAGGATTTATATGTCTGTTCCCCTCTGGGAAATGTTGTTGCATAGATGTGTATAAAGGAAATATAAAGTTATATAAATACATAAAGAATAAATGTGCAACAGTAAATATCTAACACGCTTATCCCTACCTGGTAAGATTATGAATGATTTAATATTTCTTCTTTATATTTTTCCACATTTTCTAAAATTAGCAAGTTTTACAATTATAACCAGGTATCCCCTTCCCCAATATATGTTAGTTTTAAAGACAAAATGGGACTTGGATAAACAGATAAATAGTTTGGAGGTAGAGAAGAGATTCTCTACAAAGAGAACCTCAACAAAAAGCCTGAAAGCACAAGGTAGGAGAGGGGGTGTGACGTGTCCAGAGCAGTGGAGGTACTAAATGAATTAATCTTAATATTAGTTGTTTAAGGTTCACTTAGAACACTAACATCTCTTTCATTAATTTTTGAGAATGTCCTCTCTAATCAAAAGGTGACAGAAAGCAGTATTAATGAGAAGATGGTTGAAGATTTCCATCTTTACGGGATATCACATTGTGAACTTATGTTGTTAGAGGTGAAAAATTGCCAAGGCAAGATCCAATGCCTTTGCAGTCCACAGTAGGATCCCCTAAAGATCAGCATCACGACCAGAAAATAAACAGGTTTCCATTATGATAACAGATTCCTCACTCACCACCTTGACCCCATTTCTTTCCTAAATTTTATTCACACATTCATTCTAACTGCCTGAACTAGACTGAGCATTTACAGGCCTTCCTTCTCCATCAAACAAGTGTTCCTTAAACTTTTGTGCTCAAAGAACTCTAATTTTCTTTTGGATATTACCCAGCATTCCACAGTTAGAGCAATGGGAAGGGAAAGGGCAAAGAACCGGAAGAGCGACACTCGGGAACATCTGACTCTTTTCATTTGGCAAGTTACTCACCATCGTGGAGGCTCCAATGCCTTACCACTAAAGTGGGCATGAGTACTTGCCCCTTCCTCTCCTCCTAGAGCTGTTATGAGATAACAGGTGAAGGACTTTAACCTGTAAAGCACTCAGCCATCCTTTCCTCGCAATACTCTGTTCAGGTAAGACCCATTATCCTTTTTATCTAGCCAGACAGTATCCTTGTTCCAATTCACAAAATGACAATCTCACGATGATTGTCTCCCTCCACTTGCACAACCTCCCTTCCTTTCTACCATTTCCGCTCCTACTAGTCATCTCCTACAAGCTCACCTCTTCCAAGAAGCCTTTCCTAACCCCGCCAGGGGCAAAAATATATATTAAACCTCCAGTGGCATGCTGTATTACTATCACCAGTACCAAACTCTCTCTGCCTAAAAATAAATAAATAAATAAAAAGCCGATTCTGCTGATTATAATTTTGGGTTTGTTTGCCCCCTTCTTCTATTTTCTTTATATACAACACAGTATCAACTCTATCCTTGTTTATGGTATTTAAGGGCAAAGAAGTTTTTTTGTTTGCTTGTTTATTTTTCTAGGAAAGAATATTGAGAAGGAAATGATTTTAAACTCTATTTCTTTGAAAAATAATCTGACCTTGAAAATGTTTTTAAAAATCTATGCTTGAAAATAGTGGGGGAAGTCTCATATTGAAAGTCACTTAAGTGATGTCACTGTAATTACAGGGAGGCACCCAGTGACTTTTAAGTAATTAAATGGATCAGGGCTACATATGAAACACAGGTTTGCAGTACAGTGGAGATGACTCAAACCCAGTGATTATTTCTATAAATATTGTTACATTAAATGGCAAATGTTTCCCCCCCTCCTACATAGTCCCCCCGTTCTTGAGTCTTAAGATACCTAAAAACAAGGCCCAGCCTAAATTCAGCCTCCTTTAAGAAACCTCTCTAATCCCCTACGTCAAGAACAATCTTTACTTCCCTCATACTGCCATAGCACCTCGCATAGCCCTGTGATAGTCTTTAAAACTTGTGCTGTAATAATTTACAGTTTATAATGTATTGTCTCACAAATCATTTCATTTGAACCTTACAAGCATCTAATAAGACAAGTTTTATAGATCAGAGAAACTGAGGGCCAGAAAGTTGAAGTGATTGATAAAAGGAAGTGCTTGAGTCCTGGTCTCCAAACTTGGCATTCAGTGCTCTGTTCCTTCTACCATGATGACTTTCATTAGAACTATTATTTAGCACATTTCTGATGAATTTTTATTTCCCACAGTGCTTTTCACATGGAAAGCTCAAGAAATATTTGCGGAATTAAATTGAATGTTGGACGACTTGAAACATTGGGGGGGGTGCTTAAAAGTTAAACTGTGCCATATATACTGCGTTAATTAATTTAAATTCACATATTATATTTACAAAGCCCTGGCCCCTAGGAAAGGTAGCATACGTCACAAGGTGATTTTATTTGGGAGGCCCTTATGTTCCTTGGGAGCAGGTGTGGTTGGAGAGGCCATTATAAACCCTTCTACATGGACAGGTCATCAATTCCTGTGGTCACGTGTCATGTCACAAAGACCTCGGGCTGTCAAGTCAAACAGACCCAGACTCAAATCCAGACTCTGCTTCTCTGACCCTTTGAATTGATTTCTCAAATCTCTGTTTCATCTTTCATGAAAAAATGGGATAACCACAACTATCTCACAGAATCATTCTGAGAAATAAATAAAAGAACAGAAATAAAGTAGCACATGATTCGTACTCAATAAATCTTACCCTTCACTTCTGTGGCAGGCAGATTACTAAAATGGCACCAAGATTCCTGCCCCCTGGTGTAAATGCCCTGTGTAATCCACTCCACTTGCCAGTGAAGGGGACTGTGACTATGGTTCACTCCCTGTATTAGGTAGTGTGTACAAGACTCTCTCTTCGCCATCTGAGAGAGAGACTCTCCTACTGATGTTGAAAAAATAAGCTGCCGTGCTGAACTGCCTATGGAGACAACTACGTGGAAAGGTCCTGAGGGTAGCCTCTGGGTGCTGAGGGGGGTCCCAGCTGGGAGCCAGCAAGAAGGCGGGGACTGCAGTCCTACAACCCCAAGGAACTGCATTGTGCCAACAACCTGAACAAACTTGGAAGAGGACCCTGAGCTGCACATGAGAACAAAGCCAACACCTTGACTACCACCTTGGGAGACCCTGAGCAGAGAACACAGTCAGGCTATGCCCAGACTCCTGACCCCACTGAAACTTGAGATAATAATTGTATATAGGTATTGTTTTAAGCCACTAACTTTATTACACAGCATGAGAAGACAAATATATCTTCCCAAATGAAATGAATCAGGATGGTCTGAATGGTTTGTGAACTTCCTGAGGATATCACATCTTTTCAGCAACACTCTGATCACCTACACAATTTCTGGATATGGCACCTTTCTGGTCACTAAACACAACTGGTCTGAGAATCCAGCTATCATCAATCCCCCCATGTGTTCCACCAGGGGATTTCTAGAAAGGGCACTGACTCGTCATTCTTAGATTAGTTATTTCCAGGGCATCTAGGGACCCTACCATACCAGTCATTGTGGTGAGAAGTCAGAATTCTAGAACTTTAGAGCTAGAGGGAGCCTCATAGATACTTAGGAGTAATCCTGTCCTGTATCCTTTATAAATGGAAACTCTGAGGCCCAGAAAGTATCGTCTTTAACATCTGACAAGTAGTCAATTGCAGGAATACAGTCAAGTTTAGTGTGACTTGAAGCTTATACAATTTGAGGGACCCTCTTTAAAGAAATTAATTCAAAATTACAAATACTAGATTGGTTATAAATATTTATTTAAAATAAGACAAGAAATCAGAACAAATTACATATTTTTTAAAATACCATAAATATCACATCCATAGGAATAACATAATATTTATATTAATTACCTATCTGACACAACTTAATTTTCCCCATGTTCTTTTTCTTTTATATGTTTCTTCATATTACAACAATTTTATAATAATTTCTATTGAGGTAATTCATTTTTATCTCCAGCTCTATCGATCAACTTGTTTTTATTTAATAAAAGTTAATATATATTTTAATTCCACTTTATCACTCATTATTGTTAGTCACATAGATATTTAGGATCAGTGTCAAATTGATTTTTTACAAAAGCTAAATAAAACCCTATAATTTCTATGACATATGTGCTGTAAAATTTCAAAGAGTTTTCCACAGAATAGTTTCAGTATATTTCTCCTCTACATGGGATGCATTCATATCACAATACAATTTCTAGCCCTGCACCTTTGTGTCATGACGCCCACTGAGTCAGCACAGTGAGCAAGGGGAGAAATCCTGGACATTTCTGCATCAGGAGAGATGGCAATGATTTACTCAGAAGTGATTGTAAACATAAATGTTAACTGACTGAATCCAAACTAAGTATCCCAACTCAACTTCATTTTGGCCAGACTGCAAAAATATCAGTGGGCACTCTGCCACCCTTTGGGATGAGAAGAGTGATGGAGGGGATGGCTAAGTGGAAAGAGACAGCACTCTCAAACAACTGTGGTTACAAATATCCTAGTTTTACAAATTTACCCAAAAAAAAAGTGCAAACATGTGAACATATAGCTTCCAAAGCCTTGGAAGGACCTCTGCATGTAAGGAAACTGTCAAACTGAAGCTTATTAGCCTTTTTTCAGAGGATATAGAGTATGTCATTTTTATCTTGAAAAACTCAAAGACACATTAGGCTCTTTTTTTCATGCACATCTCCATGGTACATTGTAATCATCTTTATCACCATAATAGTCAACTTAATTGAATGGATACGACATGCTAGTCACTGATGAGCACTTTCGATATATATTTATTCTCAGAACAATTCCATGAGGGAAGTTTATTATTAAAACTCTTTAATGAATGAGGAAAATAAGGCAAAGAAAGGTTAAATAACTTCCTGAATTCTCACAGCTGATATGTGGAATGCTCACAGTCTCCACCAGTATGCTATACGTACTGCCATAGGAGCAAGTTTGTGATTGTGTATGTGTGTGAGTGTGTGTCCACAGAGAGGAAAGGAAGCTAGGGTTCTGTGATTCAAACAATGTCAATTTGAGTTTTGTGAGTGCTCATGAGTTCTGTTCTACTTGATTATGGTCACAGTGACAGGAAAAGAGAATGGGTTGGGAAGCAGATATGTCTCAAGCAATTGAGCTCCCACCCACCACATGGGAGGTCCTGAGTTTGGTTCCCGGTGCCTCCTGGAGAAGACGAGTAAGACAGCAAGCTGGCATGATGGGCAGGTGTAGTGAGCGGATGCAACGAGATGACGCAACAAAGAGACACAAAGAGGAAAGACAATGAGAGACACAACGAACCAGGGAGCTGAGGTGGCTCAAGCAATTGAGCACCTCTCTCCCACAAGGGAGGTCCCAGGTTCGGCTCCCAGTGCCTCCTAAAGAGAAGATGAGTAGACACAGAGAGCACACAGCAAATGGACACAGAGAGTAGACAGTGAGCAGACAGCAAGGCAAACAACAATGGGGGGGGGGAGAATAAATAAATAAAATAAATCTTAAAAAATAAAATAAAATAAAAAGAGAATGGGTTGTGGAGTTGGTTTTAGGTACAGTAAAGAGGAGTCATGAGTTTGAGTAGTGATTGGAAAGCTCATTGAGAGGCTTTTCCCCTAGACCACAGTATGCCAATTAAAACCCCACATAATCAGGATATCCAAACTAGGAGGATGAAACAGTATATGATGGCTAACTCCTTCATTTAGTGAGCGCAGTAGTCTTTATCCAGCTGTTTCTCAGCTCCATAAGCCAGTTTCCTAGTGGTGATGTCTTAGCCACAGAAGTGTTCAATGAGCACTGAAGAAGAAATTAGGAAAACTGGCTCCCAGTCCCATTCTTGCAATTATTCAAACCAGGACCCTTTGGACAACTCCATCCACTCTCTTGGCCTTAGTTCCCTCATTTGTGCAGTCAGAGTTTGGAGAGTGTTCTAATGTTCTATGATCCATGAATCACAAAATTCCTCTTTTTATCTTTAACTCACACATCGAAAGCTTCAGAAGAAACAACATTCAAGGCTGTGAGATTAGTGGAATAGTCTAGATTTATCTCAGCTCTCTCACACATTTAAAGTGATACTAGTAAACAAACAAACAAACAAACAAACAGCAAAAACCTGACTTGATTTCTTTGAACATTAATAAATGAGGAATGAATTTTTAATTATGATTAGAGGGAAAACCGTGGGAAATTTTATTCTGAAATTGAAAGTCACTAGCAGGGGAAATGAAGTCTTAGCAAGGCCACAGAGCTGACAGCGTTCTGGCCTTTCTGGCGCACTGCTCCTAGGGCTGCCCACTATAACAACCCCCAGACTCTCGATGTCCTTCCCTTGCAAGTTTCAGGAAGTTGGTGCTCCGTTTTGGCCATGTAGCATGACAGATGAAGTTCTGGCCCCAGGAGAGCATTGCTTAGCCATGGGGACCATGGACAAGTCTTGCCGTCCATTTTGGAGGGCTTTACTTTCCTCATCTGCACAAGAGAGAAGCTGACCTAGATACTGCCTCAGGTCTTTCCATCTCAGACATTCTGTGTTTTCTAAAACACAAGTTATTCTGAAAAATGAAATAAGCTATTGCTTTTGCTGATGAAATATACCAAGCCTTAATCAAAATAAGCATTCTTTCTCCTTGTTCTGTTTTGGCTGTGGTGATACAATCTGTTTCTGCTGTTTTCCCTGCACAGGGTAATTTTCAATGTGTTACCATGCTAAGCCTCCTAATCACATTTTCAGAAGCACAAATGATAAATAACATTTGCTTAACTGGGTTTTACAAGTCCCTGGCATTTTTAAAGAATATTTGGAGATATTTTAAACCACACAATTTAAAGAAAGCAACACATCACAGCTAATGCATCTACTTTTCCTGAGCCTGACTGATCCTCCAAGTTTTCTTCTCACTGTTACTGATCACCTGCTTCATGCCAGGCTCTGTGCTAGGTGCCAGGGTTCCCAGGGAAAGAGAACATGACCCCCAGGATGACTTGGTCTCAAGAAGCTCACTCCCATTCTGATGATGAGCCCACTTAAACTGATAAAGAGTGGAAGCCTCTTGAGCCCCAAATTACACACTTTGTGGTAGTGAGGTATGAAAGGGAAATGCTTACTCTTTTGTCCCCAGCTTTTCCTCCTGGGCCCAGCAGAGCCCAGTACTGAGAACCATTGTTTCATGCTACACATCAGTGGTTCTCAAACTTTTACACATATCAGAATCATCTGCAGACTGCCGGGCCCCATCCCCAGATTTCTGATTCAGAAGGTCTGGGCTGGGCCCTAGAATTTGCATTTCTAGTAAGTTCCCATGTTCTGCTGATGCTGCCGTTCCAGGGCTTATGTTAGGAGAACCTCTGCTCTAAAGGAATGACCATGCACTGATCTAATTAGTTTAGGATAAGGCTCGACATTGAAAGGTTTAAAAAGCTCCCCAGGTGTTTCTAATGTGCAGCCAGGGTAGACAGCCACTAGATTAGATTAGATGAGGTTACTTTCCCAGAATAATTGCCCTTACAAGCTACTTTTAAATTTGTCTGTTTCTTAGTTGCCTGCCTAACTAATAATTTCTTGGCCTGTAGGTTGAAACTTCTAGGTGACATTTAATTTAAAATGATATTTCCCAGAAAAGACTAGAATGCAACGCACATTTTTTTATTGCTTATTTCATACCTTGTGCCATCCCTCCCAACACTGTATTGTTCTGGAGAACAACAAATGGGGCCCACTTCAAACTGGGTAGGTGCTGAAGTACATAAGGATTAATTTATTAACTTAATCATTCATTTACTAGCTGATGGAGTATTTTATGGATGAGAGTGGTATAATATGACCTTCACCTCAGTATTGACAATGATTCATGAGAAAGTTCTTGGAGCAAGAGATGCTAGTAGAAGGGATCAGAATTAAGTAACCAGAGATGGGAAGGTACAACTCTCTGGAAAAGGAGAAGGAAATAGAAGCTATTAAGGAAGCTAGGGACTAGAGGAAGAGACTGATAGGGCAGCCCATTCTCAAAATCTTTAGGAAAGAAGAAATACTATCATCATTGTTAAAAGGAGTTCATGAAATAGAAAGTTACAACAAAAGAGAATTATGCTATTTGTATAAACAACATATTGGGTTGCATTGCCCTCTACCCAGAAGTTTTACAAGAAGCCAGTGGTATTCTGAAGAAGAACAAATTAATTCTTTTCTAATTATCCCAGTTCCAAATCTACAGATTTTATCAGCCTCCTCATAATCTAGAAAATTATTGAATAATCCCTCCTCTTTTAAATGTCCAACTTCCTTGGGTTTCAGGAACTGCCTCCTACTCTCTTCTCACTCCTTGTTCAGCTCCATTTCCTGTTTCTCCTTCCTTCTTTTGTCCCTGGGTAAAATGAGTTCTCTGAATTCTATTCTTCTTTGGCAGCCATATCCCATCAACTATGAAAAAATAAAATCCTTTCTGTAATGATGAACTTAAACTTTTTCTCAAAAACCTACAAATAAACTGTGCTCGAGTTTCTCATTTCCAATTCCCTTCTGGAGGTCTCTTTCAAGTTATTTCATAGGCACATCAAATTGGAGGATATTATTTTACCCATTTCACCTACTGACAAGATCCTCTTATTCTTTTAAAAATAAAATTCAGAAGTACTGTGCAGGCATCTCTGATTTGAATTGGATGTGATTCCCCATTTTGAACCTCCTTTGTTCCTCTCTCAGGACATTTATCACATTGCATTTAACATTTTAATTATGGTTCACAGCCATAACCTTCTCTCTCTTCCAGATGTTAAACTCACTGAGGACAGAGTACACCATGTTCATCTCTAAGTGTGGTAATTTGATGCTGGAAGGACCCCAGAAAATCATGTCCTCCGAGCTAATCCATCTCTGTGGTTGTGAACCTATTGTAGGTGAAACCCTTTGATTATATTACATTAGTTAAGGGATCTTTTGTTTAGAATAGTCAGTTCTCTAACAAAAAAGTGAAGGTGGGTCTTAATCCCCTTACTGGAGACCTTTATAAACAGGATAAACACTACGGAGAGAGAGAGACAGGAAAAAGCCACAAGAGCAGAGAGAAACCCATAGAAGTTGAGAGAAGAAGCCATGGAAACCAGGAAGCTGAAAGCAACAAGACCTGGAGAAGGGAGATGCCACCATGTGCCTTACCATTTGACAGAGGAGTCCAGGATAGCCAGTAGCCTGTTTTCGGGGGGAAAAGCGTTACCTGATGCGTTGATTTTGACATTTTCAGGGCCTCAGAACCGTAAGCTTTTAAGCGAATAAATTCCCATTGTTAAAGCCAACTCATTTCTGGTATATTGCTTTCAGCAGCTTGCAAACTAAAACAATCTGCATACCTGCAACCTGAGGCTTGCATTTATCATTTGTTAAATTGACGTGGGAATATAAAATTTGTTAGGCTTTCCTGGAATCAAACAGCCCATTTAGAAGAAGTCATATTCAGAAAGACAGGAGAATAGCTTTGGATCTCTTTACCAGGCATGAGGCAGGCCTAGGGATTCCTGGATTTTATTTCCTGATGCCACTGCAATCAGATCATTAGTTAATAAGTTTCCTTCAGTTCCAGCCTCACAAGGGTAGAAACCATACTGAGTATCCAGAGAAGAGACCAAGTTTGCCACTTTAATCAGGTAGATATCACTAAGGAGGGAAATACTATCAGAATCCCAGCAAAAGAACTTCATGCTTGACCAACACATCATTGTGATGGCATTTGTAGTGCTACCAAAGAAATCAGTCTGCTTGTGCCTTTGCCTCACCATTTCAGACTCCCCACCCTGCCGCACCTCCAGCCCCAGCAGGCCTCTCAGTATTTTACAATACCCTCTGGTTTCAGAGGAACTGAAGCTGGCCCGAGAAACACCTCTAGATTAGGGCTGAATCTAAAACAGCAGAGTGTCTACATGGGAGTCATGAAGCATGGGTCATTCTCGCTGGCCAGTTCGCCCTGAATTGCAACACCAATTATGTGGGTCCAGTCATTAGTATGATCATTTCCTTGCAGTGGGTCTTTGGGATTCAACCAAGATGCAGTGATGCCAACATGGACTTGTGGGCCTTTATCACATTCTTATGGAGGAATGTAAAGGATAATCAGGTTCTGAGTTTAGGTCTCAAACTCAAACAGGGATTTTAAATTGCCTGAATGCTTTTAATGAAATAGTAACTTTGTTTACTATAATAGCCCTTTCGGTGGTTCACTGATCCAGCTCTTATCCTCTCCTGTCAAAAAAACACTGCCACTCTCAGTGTGTTTTATATAAGAGATTTTAGAGCCTCTACTGGCAATTCATCCCAGCATCTCTTTATGTCTAGCAAATACAGAACTCCTTTACCCATTCTCTAGAAAGCGGAATAGAACTCCAAACTTTTCTCAGTGTAATGCACCGTCCTATAACAATCCTTTTTAAGCCACACCTTAACTAATAAGCCATTCTTTAATACTGATATCCCTTTTAATATGATCCTTTTAAAGCCATACTTTAATAATCCAATTGCCTTCTTAGAATGAAAATATTCCCGTTTTATTCAATTCATTCACTCACTCAGCCAACAACAAATATTTAATAATTTTCTTTTATGTGTTGGGCATTGTTATGGGAATGGTGATATAGTGGTGGGTAATGCCAGACTTGGTCCTTGACTCAATCAAGCTTACAGTCCAGTGGTGGGAGAGGCAGATGTGAATCATATAATTACACTAGTTAAACATGAATTTGCATCTATAAAGAAGGAGAAGTACATGGTTGCATTGCTGTCAGGGCAGTCAGGGAAGGCTTTAATGAGAAAGTGAAAGTTAATCTGAGGTCTGAGAGCTGAGAATGAAAGTACCTAAGTGAATACTATTGCAGACAGAAGAAACAGCATGTAGGAAGACTCTGTGGTGTGAAAGAGTTTGAAGGATTAGGAAATTAAAAAAAAAAAAGATGGGCAAAAGACAATGGCCTTGTAACCATCAAAAAAAAGTTTTCTTTGTTATTAGAGCATTAGGAAATCCACTGCACAGTTTTAGAGGGTTGGTGTGAGGAAATGAAAAACATTTGCATTTTGAAAAATTCAATCTGGCTTTCTTCTGGAAAATTATAAAGTAGAGGGGGCATTTAGTGGAAGAGGGCAGACCAACTTAGAATATTTTGCAATAGTCCAGGTAAGCTAAATAAGATTAACATGTTGGCAGTGGGACAATTAGTGATCAATTAGATGGAGTTGGGGAGAATGACAGGATGTGCCAAAGATTATCTCCAGGTTTCTGGTGTGCATGATAGGATGGTCTGAGTACCACTCACTGAACATGGCAATACTGCCAACTTACACGTTGTAAGTTATGAAATGTGACTAAATCATCAGTTTGAATGTTGATGTGTTGAGCTTCAACACTTTCCTTCACTTGCCCTATTATTCTTCCTAGTCTCTAATGAGCTTTAAAAATTTTCTGGAATCTATAATTGAAATGAAAGAATGTACAAATATATAGGCTAGCATCTCTTGAAATCTTCTGTTTTGCAGATGGTGAGAGGTTTTCAAGCATCTGCCACATTTGAAAATCTAACTCTGTTAATTCTTCTAATACATGTTCATCACTCAACAAACTGAAGTCCAATCATACAATCTAACTTGTCAATCCCTATGAGCACCCAGTGTGAAGGTGGTAACATTTCTCTAACCCCTAATAAACCTTATATGGTATACTAACCTGAAGACTACACCTGACTTATAGTTCTACTTAAATTTTAATGTACATAGCATCTCTCTCCAAATTAAGTGAAAGCCCACTGATCGCAGGAATCACATCTTACATTTCTAAGGCATTATAAAAAAATGCTCTAGGATAAAGTACCTTGATCAGATACAATAAATACCACATTCCCCAATCCCTAATGCTGTTCTAGGCATTGGTAAACATATAATAATACATGGCATAATAAAAAAAATAACTATCTTGGTACTTGAGTTCAAATGCTGGTAATGCTAGCTAAGTAAACATGGGCAAGCTTCAGTTGCCTCAATTATAAGTCTCTGAAAGTTAAATTAAATGAGCATAAGCATTTGGTCACAGACTCTGGATAGCTTTCCTCATCTTTCTTCAGTAAAGATCGAATAAATGAAAGTATGAATGAAGGGATATCTGACTGAGTGAAGCTGAGGGAGAGTTCTAGCCCCAGTTCAGCCACTGACTCTATGATGCTGGCTCATTCCCCCTCCCCCATTGGTTTCCTCCCCTGTAAAACCTCACCTAATGACACTACACATTTTTTTTCTGACACCCTATTGTCATGGCCACCATACCAGGGAGTCACAGAGAGAAGCTCTTCACTCAAATCCCTTTGAGAATGAAGAGAGAGACACTAAACTGCAAGCATTCTTCCTTGTTCATTTTCTCTTCAAGACCGCTTCAAATGTGAAGCACTTAGATTCACCCCTAAGTTTGTCTTTATTATTTTCTTCTTCTCCTCATTGTGCAAGCATTATCAGGAGAAATTCCACTTTTGGAGACACAATTGTTTAACAAGTGAGTCCTTAATTATTCTAAAGCCAGAACCCTGTGTGGCAGGGATAGGCAGGTACCAATTATCTCACAGATTGGCTCTGCGTTTCCAGGTGAACAACCCCAACCATTGGAGAATTTCCCTGTTCATAGTTCAAAGGTCCATAGTTGTAGCAGAATTTTGTTTTCTAGGTTCGATTAACTCAATGTAGCTTAGGTCTCCCTAAGAAAGACAATAAAAAACTGCTTTTGCTGCTGACTCTCTTTAATCCCATCAGTGTACATACATTTTGAAAGCCTGATTTTGTTCTGCAGTACATCACATTGGTCAAAATTAGAATTTAATTCAATGATGCCTTTTTTTGCCTAAAGGATCAACAAATACATATAGAAGCCTTATAGTGTGCAAAGAAATGTGAGAGGTGGATGATTCAGAAAAGCCTATGATATGTCTCTCTTGTTAACCCTTGCATCTCCATGTATGCATTCATTTGGCTAATATTTACTGATGGTTTACTACCCTGTACTGGACCCTGGCTGCACCAAGAAAATAAATAGGGTCCCTTGATAAAAACTGCTCCCAATTCGGCACCATACTTGGCACGGCATGGATGCCTAAAAATTATTTATTAAATAAAGGCATGAGCAACATTTTAAAAAAGTAGAGAGAATAGGTATGAGACAGAGAAAGAAGTTGGTGAGCTTAGTCGGGTACAGTAAGTTTGAGGCGCTAGAGAGAAAATCATCTGAAGATGCCCAATAAACAATTACAGATATCTTGTATATCTGGAACAGAGAAGGAAGGTCAGGATTATATGTAAAAAGTTTTCTCTTTGTAGGGAAGATGATAAAGAAATATGAAATATCATGCTAGTGTAATATAATCAGTTCTGAATAAACTCTCAGTAAAACTAAAATCTCAGTTCTTTTTTTCACATGGTGCCAAAATAATGCTGCCAGGTAACTGAGATGAGTCCTAGCTAAAGAACCCACTGTTATCATCAGAGAGCGAAACTGAAGCCATGTGTTTTCCATCTTTACTAATGGGGTCTTTCATTTAGGTGAAAAGAATGTGCTTTGTTCAGGAAGCTTGGATTTTAGTTAACATTTATCACAGAGAAATTCAGACATTTGCAATGATATCTGTCCTATTTGGAAAATGTAAAAACATTGTTGTTACCCAGGAAAAACCTTGCATGAGGTTTCCATTACTCTGTGCAGTTTTATCCCAGTGATTCCTAAATCCAGGTTTGAGTCAACAGTGGATAAGAAAGTTGTTCAGAATGGAATACTCTTTATTTCCCTTAAAAATTTTTTCAAAAAATGTAGATGATACTGTATATGACACAGATTTCATAAAAATATAAACAGCTTGAAATACTGTGGGAAAATATTAAGAAATAAGGCTGGAAAGGTCCATGGAAAGTGTTGAATACCAGTTCGGTCTTTGAATTTTTTCAGGCCATTGTAGATTTTGAACAGCAGTAACATAGTCAGCACTCTGCTTTAGGAAGTGCAGCTGATGATTTTATTTTGCCTAATATTTCCAATACATTTTGTCTACTACCTGAGTTCAAAATTTCTCACAATATTCATTATAAGCTTGGAAAACAGATTTTCTTTTTATTTTAAAACTTTTTCCAAGCTCAGCAAAATCCACTGGTTTGGGCTTTGCTTTAAACTTTGTTCTCACACTTATACATTCGCTTCACACAAAATAAGACTGAATAAAAATCCCCTCTCATAGTCAGGCACTATTCCTGATGTGTGTGCCAGGGTCTGTAGTTTATGGGAATTAGGAGAGCAGCAAGTAGAGCAGCTAGCAATGAGAGTACTCAACCGCAATAGCTGAGAATTGCTGGTACCAAGAGGTACGGGGCTGGCACAATGCCAGGCATCAGGCTCATCTGAGGACTCACAGATCCATCTTCAAATTCAGAAACCATGCATTGCCAGAGTTTCAGAAGTCCCTGCAGTGCCATGAAAAGTAATAAGGCTTTACTGAATCATAGACATTTGCATGAATTTTAACAAGATGATTGTAAGGAAGAAATATAAAAATGACCCATTAGTCTAGTCTGCTGCCCTGGCTTCTTTAGCCAAGCCCTAAAACCTAGGAATGGCATGCCACACCTTGTGATATCTCCCACATCCACCCAGTGCTCTCTAATCTGACATTGAAACCTGACCTTGGGAAAAAGGGAAGAAAAATTTGAGTTCAGTTTCTTGGAACCTGAATTTATCATCTCCTCTCACTATCCTCCCCCAATATTTCCCATTTAGTGTGTTTATTAGAAGGATTATATGCTTTTTACTCAGACCTTGTTGCTTTTCCTTCCTCCCTCTCTCACTCCCTCCCTCTCTCTCTCTCTCTCCTTCCCTCCTTCCTTTCCTCTCTCCCTCTCCCTTCCCCCTCTTTCTTTCTCCTTTCTTTCTGTTTTTATTATCCCCTAACCTTTGTGTGAGGCTGTTTTTGTTTCCTCTATTTAGCCAATTGATCCTAATATTGTTTCTGAAACAGGATAATGTGATCTTTAGCATTTAGATAAGACTGTAAAAAGTAGATAAGGAGTAGAATATATGGTCCATTCCTAATGTCCTAAGAATAATTCAAAGAAGCCTGTTCCATAATGCTGACAGGATCTCCCCAGATTCTTTCTTCTTTTAGACAGGCTATCACAGCCCTGCTTGCCTGGCACGAGAGGCCAGCAGTGGTAAAAGAGTGCCACCTTGTGTACACAGTGGAAAGTGCTTCACTCTGTGAATAAGATCGAGTGTAGGTTTAGCTCTCAAAACACGTTTAAGAGAATTGTACTTTAAAATGGCTTGAACACCTTCCAGTCACTGAAGCGAAGCCTGAATTTATGAATTCTCCATCCTAGGTTTTCTCTGAGTAACAGAAATATCTGTACGATGAAGCTGTCCTTAGACAAAATTTAAGGTGAAGGACAACCCCAGTTTCCCTTCTTTTAATAAAGGATGTGCAGTAGTCAGGAATTCAAAGAAAAAGATGCACTAATTAGGCAGATTACATTCAAATTAAAATTTACATGTGCATGCACACTAAATTCCACCATGCTTTAAAGTACAGCACTAATTTCAACTCTTCCATTTAAATCTCTTCTCTCCTTGGAACTACCACCCATTTTGCAAAAGCCTTTTCATATTTAACACCTGCGATTGTCAAAGGAGTAATTTACAGACCATTTGCAATAAAATCACCTAGAATGTTTGCTTAACGTGCAGCTTCTTATACTCCCACCCTAGATCAAATGAATCAGAATTTCTGGAGCTGGAACCCAGAAATGGACATTTGGGAGCTAGGGCCCCAACTGATTGCCTTGCACACTGTGTGCTCCAGTTACAGATCCCAGTGTTCTCTGCACTGGTCCAGAAATTAATCAACTTGGGGAGACAATTGCCCTTGTTCCTGCCTATTAGACTATTACTAGAGATTCATAGCCCAGCTTCCTGGAGCACTTGTCTAGGAAGCTTTCCCAAGATACTTCAGAAAATCCAAACAGGTGCCTCTTCCTCTGCGTCCTTCACCCCAGCCACATCCTTAGGCATGTTGCAAGCAATTGTTTTATTCGGCTTTTCTATTTTAGCTTATCAGAGATCTGTGTCTTCACTGTGATATCCTGGTAGGTGAGGGCCCTCACTTGTCTCTTTATGGGCCCCATAACACAACATGTAGCAATATTTTACGAACAACAAAGGTTTAAAGAGTTCATACCAAACTGTGTTGTAGAAATTGCACTTGCAATTTCTGTCTTCAAGTAATCAACCAAACAAAATGACTTGCAGCACAACCACTAGAAAGCAAACTTCCCACCCACCCTGAAAGCAGCAGGCCACCTTCCCCCAGTTGAACAGAACCATCACCTCCTCCTCCACTCAGGTACCAGGGCTGCAGAGTGACTCAGACATACCAATCATGTTGCCATGGCTTGGCTCTGAGGTGCCCCAGAAATTCTGAGTGACAAAGGAGACAGTCATCTGATCCACAGTCTAGCAATTGTGTCATTAAACAAATTGCTCCATAACATCAGAAGAGGCATTCTTTGTGACAGCCAAGTGATATAATTTGTCTTGATTCCAGACATTAGAGGCACCTGTCTGGAAATCATGCATCTCAACTGATGTTGCAAGTTTATCTACAGAAAAGTGAAACTATAGCCAGACATTGAACAGAAGTACACACATTAAGTGCCTGCTTAAAAAGCCATAATTTTAACTTTTTAGCACAAATGCATGGGAATTCTTTCTAACTATGTTGCTGTATACTGACATGATTGTCATTCTCTGGACAAAACTGCTTTCAGAACAGGCAAATCAATTTGCCTGAACTATTGGTGATGCCTCATGGAAGTATTAAATTCAGCAAGTGTTTATTGAAGACCAATGCATCTAGTGAGCCATTAGATGCTATGGAGTCAGAAGAAGGAGAGCAGGTAACAAATGGGCAATTCAAGGAAAGGCTCATAGAGTAAGTTATGTTTTATGTGTGCCTTAAAGGATGCACAGTCTGAGTATTTGAGGCAGAGGAAATAGAAAATAGCATTTGACATGCTTTTCCTAGCAATTTTCTACACATTTCTTTTATACAGGTAGGATAATATAGTACATTCAAGCTTAGTCCCTATTTTGTTTTCTCTCAACAGCATAACCTAGGCATTTTTCCTCATTTTTAAAAACCCTTTTGTAAACTTCATTTAATGACTACCCAATATTCAACCATATATCAATATAATATCTAAGTTTTATCTTTTTATAAATTTAAATTAAAGTATAACATAGATCAAGTACATAAATCTTAAATTACCACTCTACGAAATTTACAAATGGTGATGTGCATAAAACAATCACCCAGATCAAATGCTTGACATCTTCAGTCCTCCAAAGCCTTCCATAGATGTCACACCAAAGTAATACCCTCCAAAGCTAACAATGATTCTAACTTATAGCACTGTACATTGGTTTTGCCTGTTTTTGAACTTCATAGTATTTTGTGTTTGACTTCTTTCACTCCAAATTATATCCATGAGATCTACCCATGTTATCATGTGTAGGAGTTCATTAATTTTCATTTCTTTAAAGTTTTTCATTAAATAAATATACCACACTTTATATATCCATTCCAATGTTGATGGATATTTAAGTTATTTTCAGGTTGGAGCTATGGTAAGTAAGTTCCTATGATTAACTGTTTTAATCTAGTCATATTTTTAGCATAAATGCCTCATGCTAAAGTGGGTTTCAGAAATCTACCAATTGATGCATAAGAATGTTTTTTCCAGAGTGCGCCTCTTTCAGTTGTTTTTCATCCTATAAATCATTTTCTGATGTTAGACCTAGACAAAACATTCAAATTAATTTCTGCTTATTTGTACTTGTCTTTTACAGCCTGATTTGTGAGTTACTGAGGGGAAACTAAATAAAAATGAAACATTCACCTAAAAAAAAGGGAGTCAAATCAGAATGGTAAGCAGCACATAGACTTTAAATATCCAAAGTAAATATGAATTTTACCCAAGTTACAGAACTTTAACCATACCCTGGACTTGGGAGGTACTATGTTTTGGTTTTAAGTTAAATGCACAGGTTCTAAAAACCTGTGCATGGCTACACAAAAGATCAATAAGGAAATAGAAGACTGGAATGATACTATTAACCAACCAGAGTTAACAGAAATATATAGAAAACTTGACCCAAAAGCAGAAGAATATACATTCTTCTCTAGTGCACATAAATTATTCTCCAAGATAGACCATATCTTAGCTTACAAAATAGGTCCCATAAACTCAAAAATACTGAAATCATACTATGTATCTTCTATGACCACAATGTATGGAAACTAGAAATCAACAATGAAAATTCACAATATTTGGAAATTTGAAAACGTGCTCTTAACCAACCAATGGATCAAAGAAAACAGCACAAGGGAAATTAGGAAATATCACAAGGCAAATGAAAATGAAAACACAACATAGCAAAATCTAAGAGATGCAGCAAAGGCAATGCTGAGAGTGAAATTTATAGCCCTAAATGCTTACATTTTAAAAAAATAGATCTCAAATCAGAGACCTAACCTCACAACTGGAAGATTTAGAGAAAGAAGAGCAAAATAAACATAATGCAAGCAGAATGAAAGAAATAACAAAGATTATAGTGGAGAAAAATGAAATAGAAAATTAAAAAACAAAAGAGACTCAATGAAACCAAAAGTTGATTCTTCATAAAGATCAATAAAATTGACAATTTTTTAGCTAGACTGACAAAGGAAATAAAATAGCAGACACAAATAACTAAAATCAGAAATAAATAGAGGAATATTACTACTGACCCCACAGAAATAAAAAGGACTATAAAAGAATACTATGAACAACTCTATGCCAACAAATTAAGTAACCTAGATGAAATGGAAAAATTGCTAGACACACACAAACTACTGACATTGACTCAAGAAGAAATAGAAGCTCTCAAAAACCAGTAACAAGTAAAGAGATTGAATCAGTAATCAAAACCCTCCCAACAAGCCTTGTATGATGATATGCATATTTGTTTTGTAATTTCACAAATTTTACTATACACTTATTGTTTCTGTATGTTCATGTATGAATGATATACTTCAATAAAACTTTATTTAAAAAAAAAACACCTCCAAACAAAGAAAAATCCCAAACCAAACAGCTTCAGAGGGGAATTTTAGCAAACATTCCAAGAATTAACACCAATTCTACTCAAACTCTTCCAAAAAATTAAATAGTAAGGAAAACACCCTAACTCATTCTATGAGGCAAACATCACTCTCATATCAAAGCCAGAAAAAGATAACACAAAGAAAGAAAATTATAAACCAATATTTCTTATGAACATAAATTCAAAAATTCTCAACAGGGGAACCAGCTGTGGCTCAATTGGTAAGGCTCTGGTTTACCACATGGGAGGCCCCAGGTTCGGTTCCCGGAGCCTCCTGGAGAAGGCAAGCCGCCGTGAGCAGGCAAGCCGCCACGTGGTGAACTGACTCAGCGGTATGCTGCAGCAGGGGGAGACAAGCAGACACAGAAAAAATGCAAAGCAAAAATGAGCACAGCAAGCACAAGCAGCAAGGGGGGGATAAATAAATAAATAAAAATAAATCTTTAAAAAAAAATCCTCAACAAAATACTAACAAATTGAACCCAATAGCACATTCAAAGAATTATATACCATAAGCAAGTGCTATTTCTCTCAAGTATGCAAGGGTGGTCCAAAATTAGAAAGCTAATAATGTAACATAAAATCCATAAACAGAATGAAAGAGAAGAGCACATGATCATTGAAAATTATATAGAAAAGGTATTTGACAAAATCTAGCACCTCTTCTTGAATAAAAACACTTAGAAAACTTTGGAATAGAAGGAAATGTCCTCAACATGATGAAGAGCACATATGAAAAACCCATAGCTAACACGATACTTAATGGTAAAATACTGAAAACTTTCTCTCTGTAAGATCAGTAACAAGACAAGGATGGTCACTGTTACTGCTGTTATTCAACATTATGCTGGAAGTTCTAGTCAGAGCAATTAGGCAAGAAAAGTTGGAAAGGAAAAAGTAAAAGTTTCCCAATTTGCAGATGATGTGATCCTATATATAGAAACTCCTGAAAAATCCACAACAAAGCTACTAGAACTAATAAATGAATTCAGCAAAGTTGTGGGATACAAGATCAACACTCAAAAATCAGTAGTGTTTCTAAGCATTAGTAATTAACAATCTGAAGAAAAAATCAAGAAAAATTTCCATTTACAATAGCAACTAAAATAATCAAAATATCTAGGAATAAATCTAAACAAGGATGTAAAGTACTTGTACACAGAAAATTACAAAACATTTCTAAAAGAAATCAAAGAAGACCTAAATAAATGGAAGGACAATTCATATTCATGGATTGGAAGTTTAAATATTGTTAAGATGTCAGTTCTACCCAAAGTTATTTACAGATTCAATACAATCTCTATTAAAATTCCAACAACCTTCTTCGTAGAAATGGGAAAGCCAATCATCAAATACACATGGAAGGGTAAGAGGCCCCAATTAGCAAAAACTATCTTGAAAAAGAAGAACAAAGTTGGAGGACACACACGTCCTGATCTTAAAACTTATTGTGAAAATACTGTAATAACCACAGCATGGTACAGGCACAAGGACAGCCAAATAGACCAATGGAATTAAATTGAGGGTTCAGAAATCAACCCTCACATCTATGGACAGGTGATTTTTTACAAGAATGCCAAGTCCAGTAAATTGGGAAAGAATAGTCTCTTCAAAAAATGATGCTGGGAAAACCGATTTTCATATGCAAAAGAATGAAGGTGGACCCACCTCACACTGTATATAGAAATCAATTCAAAATGGATCAAAGACCTAAATATAAGAACTAGAACTATAAAAATCCTAGAATAAAACATAGAGCAGCATCTTTAGGACCTTGGTTTAGGCAATGTTTCTTAGACTTTACACCCAAAGCAATGGGAACAAAAAAATATATAGATAAATGACACTTCATCAAAATTTAAAACTTTTGTGCATCAAAAGACTTTGTCATGAAAGTAAAACAACAACCTACACAATGGGAGAAAATATTTGGAAATCACATATCCAATAAAGGATTAATATCCAGAATATATTTTTAAAATCCAGACTTCCAAGAAGATGGCATCAGAATTGGTAGGCAAGTCTCAACTCTCAGAAAAATAATGGAGGAAGGGCAAAAAGCTGTATGAGAGACTGCTTTGGAGCTTTGCAGAACAGGAGAGTGCTGCATACTCCTCAAGAGGATGAGGGACACAGAGACAAAGAAAACAAAATGAAAACCATGAGTTCATAGCCGTCATGGACAGGAACAGCACCCATTCTCCACACTCAAGGCTAACAGCCTGGATAAAACCCATGGCTTACTATAGCCAACTGACAGGGGAACAGACATCTTTCTCCCTGGGAAGAGGGGGGTTTGGTGGAAGGTGGAGAGTGGTTTCCCTTCAGTAAATTTGGCCAGCAGAGCCCACTTTGAATCAGTGATTTGGTCAGACCACAATCAATGGCAAGTGGAGGTTGAAAAGTCACCCCCATGGAAAGATTTGTTGATGTGTGCCATCTGTGGGCCAGCTGGAAACTGCAAGGAGAAAAACTGCTTTTAAGTGTCTGCATCCTATTAGTGAGGTCTTGGCCCTATTTTGATAACTTATGTTGGACAATTTTAAAGACTTAGAATAAGTTGAACCAAAACTGAAAGAAAGGTGAAACAAAACCATGAGGCAAGAGAGAAACTGACCAAGAGTAAATTCACCAACATATTCAGATGTCTAGACATCAGCAAAAATTACCAGCCATACTAAGAAACAGAAAGATACAGCTCAGCCAAAGGAACAAACCAAAAATCCTAATGAGATACAGTATTTAAGACACTAATCAATGATAATCACACAAATCTCCTAACTCAATTCAAAGAGTTAAAAGAAAATATGACTAAAGAAATAAAGGGTATTAAGAAGACACTGGGTGAACATAAAGAAAAAGTTGAAAGTCTGCAAAGAAAAGCAATAAAAGATACAATGGATGAAATTAAAATACATTAGAAGCATATAACAGCAGATTTGAATTGATGGATGACAGAACTAGTGAAATTGAGGACAGAGCATCTGAATTTGAAAAGACAGGAGAAGAAAAAGAGAAAAGAATCAGAAAAAAATGGAACAGGGCCTCAAGCTATTGAATGACAATGTGAAACACCCAAGCATACACATTATCAGTGTCTCAGAAAGGTAGAGAACAGAAAAGAGGAAGAAAGAATATTTGATGAAACTGTGACTAAAAACTCCTCAACCCTTACGGAAGACATAACTATCAATATCCGAGAAGGACAATGCACCTGAAACAGAATAAATCCAAATAGGCCTACTCCAAAACACCTACTATTCAGAATGACAAATACCACAGATAAAGAGAGGATTCTAAAAGTTGCAAGAGAAAAGCAATGCATCACATAAAAGGGAACCTCAAAAATACTAAGTGCCAGGCTTTCATCAGAAACCATGGAGGCCAGAAGAAAGTGACATGTTGTATATAAGGGACTGAAAGAGAAAAACTGCCAGCCAAGAATTCTTTATCCAGAAAAACTGTTCTTCCAAAATGACAGTGAGTTTAAAGTCTTCACGGACAAGCAAAAACTGAGAGAGTATGTTAACAAAAGACCAGATTTACAAGAGATACTAAAGGGAGTCCTATAGCCTGAAAGGAAAAAAAAAAACAATAGCAAGAGACTTAGAGGAGAGTGTGGAAATGAATTTTATTAGTTAGGGTAACTTAAAGGGTAAAAAGACAGACAACAGTAAGATATGACAATAGAAAACCGAAGGATAAAATAGACTTTAAAGTAATAACATTGAACATTAATGGATTGATATAAACAGAATGGACACCAAAATAATGAGCCATCTATATGCTGTCCACAAGAGACTCACTTCAGACATAAGGACACAACCTGGTTGAAGTGAAAGGTTGGAAACTATTATAAGAGATGAAGAAGGTCATTATATATTAATAAAGGGGCAATAATAAATATTTATGCACCTAATCTGGTGCTCCAAGATACATGTGGCACAACTGACAAAACCAAAAGAAGAAATAGAAATCTTTACAATAATTGTTGAAGACATCAATATACCTCTCTAAGCACTGGATAGAAAATCTGGACAGAGGACAAATAAGGAAACAGGGAACTTCAATAATATGTTAAATGAACTAGATCTAACAGACATTTATAGCACATTATACCTTAAAACAGCAGGATATACAATCTTTTCAAGTGCTCATGGATCCTTCTCCAGGATAGAACATATATAGGGTCATGAGCAGGTCTTAATAAATTTTAAAAGATTGAAATTATACAAAATACTTTCTTTGATCACAATGGAATAAGGCTGGAAATAATGGATGGAAAAAGGGAAAATTCACTAATACATAGAGTTTAAACACCCTTAAATAATCAGTGGGTCCAAGAAAAATTTGCAAAAGAAATCTGTAAATATCTTGAGATGAATGAAAATAAGAACACAACATATCAAAACTTATGAGATACAGCAAAAACAATGCTGAGAGGGAAATTTATAGCCCTCAATGATTACACTAAAAATGAAGAAAGAACTAAAGCTGAAGACCTAACTTCCTGACTAGAGGAATTAGAAAAAGAAAAGCAAACAAATCCCAAATCAAGCCAAAAGAAAGAAATAATAAAGATCTGAATAGAAATAAATGAAATTGAGAACAACAAAAAATAGAAAATCAACAAAACCAAAAGTTGGTTATTCAAGAAGATAACAAAATCAACAAACCCTTAGCTAGACTGACAAAGAAAAAAAGAGAGAAAAGGCAAATAAACAAAATCAGAAATGAGAGGGAGGACATTACCACTGACCCTGCAGAAATAAGAAAGATCATAAGAGGATACTATGAACAACTCTACAACAACAAACTATACAATGTAGATGAAATGGACAAATTCCTAGAAACACACAAACAACCCAAACTCTACCCTAGAAGAAATAGAAGACTTCAACAAATCAATCACATGTAAAGAGAGTGAAACAACCACCAAAAACTAAAGATAAAAAGCCCAGGATCAGATGGCTTCCAAGGTGAATTCTACCAAACATTCAAAGACAATCTGATACCAATCTTGCTCAAGCTCTTCCAAAAAACTGAATGGGAAGGAAGGCTACTAAACTCACTCTTTGAATAAAACAACCCCCTAATACCAAAAACAGATATATTATGAAGAAAATTATAGACCAATTTCTCTAATAAATATAGATGCAAAATCCTCAACAAAATGCTTGCAAACCAAATCAAAAAGCACACACAAAAAGAATTATATACCATGATCAAGTAGGTTTTATCCAAGGTATGCAAGGGTGATTCAATGCAAGAAAATCAATTAGTGTTATAAACCACATTAATTAATTGAAGAAGAAAAATCACACAATCCTCTGGTTTGACACAGAAAAAACATTTGACAAAGTACCGAATCCTTTCTTGATAAAAACACACCAAAAGATAGGATTAGAAGGAAGCTTTCTCAACATGGTAAAGTGAATATATGAAAAAAAAATCACAGCTAGCATTGTACTCAATGGTGAAAGACTGAAAGCTTTCCCTCTGAGATTGGGAACAAAACAAAGATATCCACTGTCACCACTGTTATTCAATATTGTGCTAGAAGTTCTAGCTGGAGCAATTAGGCAAGATAAAGAAATAAAAGGCACCCAAATGGAAAGGAGGAAGTACAACAGTTGCTATTTGCTGATAATATGATCCAATATCCAGAAAAAAACAAAAATTTCCACCACAAAGCTACTAGAATAGATGAGTTCAGAAAAGTGGTGAGACACAAGAATAATATGCAAAAGTCATTAATTGTTTCTATACACTACTGATGAGAAATCTGAGGAGAAAGTCTGAAAAAAATTCCATTTTTTTTTAAATTTATTTTTTTATTAC